>OVAN01002061.1:0-35757 GCA_900406275.1 Anastatica hierochuntica | reverse complement strand
GGAAGAGAAAGCATTGTTTCCGTAGTCCTTTTCAGGCATCGATTTCGTCGAAACAGTTTTTAACCCCAACAATGTTCTCAAGATACCCCTGGGGGCATGACCCAAGCTCCGATTACTAGGCCAAATTTCGAAGGTATTTCATAAACCCTAGGCTCCTCAGAGCCCGGCTATGTAAATACCTCCGGGGGCACGATCTAGGCTCACAAGATTCTAGAGGATGACACGGAGCCTGGGAACGAGCTAGAATAGGAACCCCATGAATCTCTTCGTGACAAAGTACTTGGAAGAGAAGATCGGAGAATTNCCCCCCCCCCCCAATAGGTGGGAGGCTCGAAAACTCAAAGCTTTAAGCACAAGGTATTGCTTAATCGACTCCGATCTCTATAAGCGAAGCATGTCTGGACCATACCTGAAATGCGTTCATGGCCCCGATACCATTGAACTCATGAAAGAGATACATGAGGGATCGTGCGGAACCCATTCAGGTGGTCGAGCCTTGGCCGTCCGAATCAAAAGACAAGGTTACTTTTGGCCCACTATAATTGCAAACTGCGAGAAATACTCATCTCAATGCGACCGATGCCAAAGGCATGCCCCGATCATTTACCAACCAACCGAACAGCTATCCTCGATATCTGCACCCTACCCCTTCATGCAGTGGTCTATGGATATCGTTGGACCATTGGTTGCATCAGGGAAAGGACAACAGAAACTGCGCTTTCTACTAGTCCTAACCGATTACTTTACCAAATGGATAGAAGCTGAGGCTCTCCAGCAAGTAACTAAATTCGAATTCGAAAGATTCGTATGGCGAGACATCATATGCCGCCATGGAGTCCCCTACGAAATCGTAACAGACAACGGGTCTCAATTTATATCCGACGATTTCATTGCCTTTTGCGACAAATGGAACATACGCCTGACTACGTAAACACCGCGATACCCTCAAGGAAATGGACAGGATGAGGCTGCTAATAAATCAATATTAACAAACCTTAAAAGGCGCTTAGGAACTAACAAAAAGTCTTGGTCGGACAAGTTACCTGAGGTTTTATGGGCGTGTCGCACTACCCCAAGAAGAGCTACAGACGAGACCCCTTTCTCTCTAGCTTATGGGATGGAGGCTCTAGTCCCAGCCGAAACCTCAGTTGGAAGTCTCCAGTTGAGCCTTTGTACTTCCAACCCCGAGGAAAATCTGTTGTTTGATAACCTGGACCTTATCAAAGAATGTCGGGATCAGGCAATGATCCATAAACAAAACTACCAGCAGACAATTGCCCAACATTACAATTCCAAGGTAAGGCCTCGGAAACTCGTTGTGGGGGACCTGGTCCAGCGGAAAGTTTTTTACAACACCAAAGAGCAAAGCGCCGGGAAGTTGGGTACCAAATGGGAAGGTCCATACTGGATCATCCACATGGTACGACCCGAAGTCTTCAAGCTCTAAAGGTATGAACCGAGGTACCAGAAATACGATCATGGAACGCCATGAAACTTAAGAAGTATTATCACTAGGTACTATCGAAACAACCGAACTACGTTAGGCTTGATCCCTTGGCAGGGTAGGTAGGCAACTCCCTCAACGAGCGCAACCCCCATTACACCAAAGAAACACCCGATTCGATCGAAGCAATCTCAGGCATCTGGATGATCGTTCCAAAAGCTATAGATTCCGATCATCAGATACCTGATGAACAGGTCTCAGACCACATCAGATCTGAGAACAAGCTTCAATGTTGTAATATGTTCAGTTCTGAAGAATGAATAAAATATCTCTTTGTGCATTATTCCTCAACAAATCTTATCATCAAAATCAGGTCCTAGAAACCTAAAAGGTCTTGAAATCCTATCATCAAAATCAGGTTCCTAGAAATCTAAAAGGTCTTAAAATCCTATCATCAATATCAGGTTCCTAGAAACCAAAAAGGTCTTAAAATCCTATCATCAAAATCAGGTTCCTAGAAACCTAAAAGGTCTTAAAATCCTATCATCAAAATTAGGTTCCTAGAAACCTAAAAGGTCTTAAAATCCTATCATCAAAATCAGGTTCCTGGAAACCCAAAAGGTCTTAAAATCCTAAAACGGGTTCCTAGAAACCTGAAGGTCTTAAAAATCCTATTACGTTTCTAGAAGCCTAAAAGGTCTTAAAACGGGTTCATAGAAATCTAAAGGTCTTAAAATTCTTTTAAGTTTCTAGAAGCCTGAAAGGTCTTAAAATCTTGTCATCCAAATCAAGTTCCTAGAAATCTAAGGGTCTTAAAATCCCAACGTCAAGAAAGGTTCCAAGAAACCTGAGGAGCCTTGAACCTCATCACCTGATCAGACCTCCAGAGGCCTGAACAGTTTCACAAGAGCCCACATTAAGGGTTGGGCTCCCAGAAGTCTAACTCCAGGAAGGTCTCAAACTTGTATGACGGTTCCAGAAACCTGAATTCTTCGGAGTTCGATGGCCACTTTGACATCAATCAAATCATCAAAGACACCTCAGGCGCCTGACGACTTTTGAAACCTCAAACAGTCGATGGAGCTAGATCCTATACCGATTTGGGCCTAAGGGCCCATATTCGAGATATCAAAAGGTTTAAAATGAGGCCCAACTGTAAGCCTCGATTATTGTAAATAGTCAAATTAACGAGGATACTTAGCATTAAAAGAGGCATCAAAATGTCCCAAGAGAAACAGGTTTAAAGGCCTCCTCAGGCTTCTTATCTTAATAGGTTCAAAAGAGTTTAAAAGCCTCTCCAGGCAACGAGTACCAAAAACAATCAGGGTTTAAAAGCCTCCTCAGGCTTTAAGTTTCGAAAGAAAATTAAAAAGAGTTTCAGAAATAGAGAGAGTTTAGGGTGAGATATTCAGGCTTCGTCCATTTTATCGTCTCCTTCCTTGGATATTTGATCACGAGCTTCCCTTGCGTCAACGAGACCTATGTCAGAGCCATGCTCACTGGATCAGGATTGGCCAGTAGCCACCACGGCGGGAGTTACATCGACATCCAAGGTCTCTGACATTTGAGGAAGGGGAAGTTTGCTGACTGTGAAATCCGAGACCTGAGCTTTTTCGTATTTTTCCTTGGCTTCCGGGAAGAGAGCAACCAGCTTGTCATGCTCCTCTTGAACATTCGTAATTTCTTGGGAGATTAGGTCTTCCAAAAGTTCCATGTTGGCCTGAATCTCTTGAACAAGGATCTAAAGAGAGCTTTCTTCTTTCTTCTTTTCGAACTTTTCTTTTACCATAACAAGAACCTTCTCGTTAGCTCCCATGATTTCTTCTTTCCACGATGGACTGCTAAACGAACCTCAACAACCTTGTTTTGGTCATTTCACTATTAACAGATAACAAATCCTCCACCTGAGGCTCTAAAGTCTTCTTGGAGCTCTCCAGAAAAGTTACCCTCTTTCCCTTAACATCAACATTCATCTTCAAGTCATTAACCTTTTCATACGAAGCCTGAAGTCGAGACTTGATATCCTCTACCTGAGCCTCAAGCCTCTGAGACATCAACCTCAAGTGGTCTAACTGATTCTTGGCCTCCTGAAAGGCTTCCTTCATATCCTGGAGCTCTCTTGCATCGGGAAAACCTTTTATCTGGTTCTCATAGCCTAAGAATACTTTATTCAAAGCATTGACTAGCTGCATAAAGATACAAAAATGAAGAATTAATATGGTAATGACGATGAAAGTAAGTCATAACCAGAAACCGTACCTGACCGAAGCAGTAAGCAACATCCAGGTATCCGTCCGAATTCGACAACTGGGAGATAGCAGGGAAAGCACATCCAATCTGTTTCAAGTGACACATCAGCGTTGCTAGCTCCCATGCATTATCCAAAACAGATTTGGGCCCCGAATGGGCAAAGTTCCATGAACCTTGGCTACTTCTATACGAGCCAGGTCTCGAATTCCTCTTGTTGGACTCAGTACGGGCTCTCTTTGGGGAATTCTCAGGCACTTGACCATCCTTCGATTCTACGGGGCTTGGGGCATGTCTCTTAGAAGCCTCACCAGTGACCACGATCACTTCATCACCTCTTGTTTCAAAACTAGCAGCCTCAGACTCATCCCTGGATTTCTCCGTAGTTCTGGGAACCTCTTTCACCAATGAAAGAGGGACAGCAACCAGGGGAAGCTTGGAGGAGCCGTCATCAAGAACTTCTTTGATTGATTGCCTGAAGGCACCCGCTGAGACCTTCTCTCCAGCGCTGCCATGGGTCCTTGAGCTCCCTGTGGTTGTATGTCGCTTGGGCTTGTTGCGGAATGACTTTTGGATCGGCATTTTTGAAATGGTTTCGGAAGTGCTGGCGTCAGTAGATACATTGATAGGAGCCTCCTCGTCAGACTCTGAGAAAATGTAAACAGTTCATAAACAAAGACCATCATGTTTATAAAGAAAACAAAATTAAAGAGCGAAGGGGATAGTAAGAATCTCTCCTAAAGAGAAAATGGTCAAACCTTCAAAAAAGCTTGCTGAAATCGGCATAAGAAAGGTGGCCTCGTACTGATCTGGGAACCAGGCTCGATTGATCCGGCTAGCTGGGAAGTCAGACCACTTATCAGACGCCTCCCTGAGGTCCTTAACCAGAGACCTGGCAACCTTCAGGCTTAAAAGGGGAAATTCAGAGGGAGCTGCAGGAATATGTGGACGAGTGTTAGTTGTTTCTGATAAAAACCAGTGATCAAATAAGTATTCAGAATCACGAAACCAGGAAACTCCTAACCATCCTCTGACCCTAAGCGGTGCGTAAAACGCGACCCTCAGGAACCGTCTGTGGATCAACCTTAACGCAGAAAAATCGACTACGCCAGTTTTCATCATTGGCAACTACTTTAAAAATTCTGTGACTAGGCTTAGCAGGCAGATAAAAAGTTCTGCTAGCCCCTTTGATTGGAGGGCTTTCTTTCAGCATAAAGAGGGACAAAAGCTCACGTAGTCCAAAAATATAACCTTTCTCTCTAGATCTCGTTATCGAACCTAAAACGACCCGGAATACGGAAGGGCAAAGTTGAGGGAGAGATAGCTTAAAGTGATCGAGGAGGTCCAAGAGAAGAGAGGGGAGTGGAAATCTAAGATGACTTTTGGTGATGTAATGCTCATGAAAGCAGAACCATCCTGGAGGAGCATCCTCGGGAGTTTCGTGAGATTCACAAGGCCTGGATAGATCTTTGGGAGCCCGGGCCTGAGCCATCAGGTTCACAACGTCCTGGGACTTTAATGTTGAGGGCTGGTGAGGACCAAAAGAGGGGTTCTCCGAATCCGTAGCAGCAAGGGAATGAGCCACTTTCTCTGTCGAGATAGCGACAGTAGTAGCTTTATCGATCATCCCGGACTTCGAGTGTTTGTGATTGCCTCCCTTCTTTGGAGCCTTGGAACCACCTGCTGCCTGATGTCCCATCAGGGAAGGGGGAAAAAGGTGATCGGAAACTAGGGAGGAGGATCGGAAAGAGATTCAGAAGAATCAAACAAACCTAATCGGAGAGTAGAAGGAAGGATAAGCCCTAAAGGTTCCTAATGTCTACAGTTTTAAAGAAAAATAAGGAGACGAAGATTTTTGTACTTAAAAGAAAATAAATAAAGAAGGGAGAGATGATTACCTTGGAGATCGTGGGCTAAGGGCGTGAGGTAATGGAGTGAAGAGGTTAATGAGCCACCTTTATATCACGTCAACCGAGCGAGTTCCAAGGCAGGTCTTCTCAACTTCAGCTAATCGGCACCGTAGAAATCTTAACTATAAGATCTCAATTGTTGGTTTTAAAATAAGGAAGATTTCCCATAAGGATTCGTAGTTATCAAGAACAAAGACAAAGGCGGGATCAAGTTGATCGATTCCTCTTCTTGGGCCTCAAAATCTCGGCCCAGAAGCTTGTGGGCAATTTTTGGTACCAGATCCCGCCACGAGCCATCAAGGTCTTAATGGGCCTGGAAAAGATAGAAGGAATCACCCTTATGGCAAGAAGGCTGGGTGTTCGAAAGAGGTTTCGCACGGGGCAGCCTCCGAACTGCTAAGACCAGCTACTTCAGTATGAATGTTAGGAAAGATGAGTTGGGCCACGCTATCAAGATCGTATTCAAAGCCCTACAAGAAGGAAGGCTGGACACTTAATATTCGACCGAGGCTTCTGCAAAAGACTAAGTCAAGGTTACTGGGAAGAAGGCTGAAAAAGCAGAGTTAGCTCTGAGAAAGGGGGAGGAGATATCAGAGTATCTAGGAACAAAGGGAGGAGACATAGTTGGTATAAAAGACAGGGGGATAATCGGCAAAAGGCACTCAAATCAATTCCTAAGGGATATAATTACTTAGACAATTTATGTTTCCAACAATTCATTCTTTTCAAACATCATTTTTTCTTATCAATCTATCGCTGTTATCAAGTCATTTGTAAAACTTATTAAATAATCAATACAGAAACCTCATTATTCATCTTTCGATCCTAACGAGATTCCTCCCGTAGAGCCTTCGTCATCACAAACTTATATAAATTATAAGTGTTGGATTCGGTATCCACAGTTCCCGGGAGAAAGTCCTGCGTTTCTGTAGTTTCTGTTTTTGTCATTTCCGCGTTCCTGCAGGGTTTCCGTGTTTCGGGATTCAAACTTTCCATTTTCGGCAAGTTCCCCATTTAGAAAGATCCTATTTTTGGAAAATTTCCTTTTTTGGAAAGTTACTATTTTGAGAATGTTTCCTGATTTAGTAATTTAATTTACTTTTCTAGAAGTTTCCCTTTATGACAGGTTTCTATAAAAGGAGTTTCTTTTTTAGGCAGGTCTCGATTTAAGGTCTAACTCAAGTTCTTTTTGGTTTAGGTCAAGAAGAGTACCAGTCGGACCTGTAGATCATCCGAATCAGAATTCATCTGCATCTTCAGACTAAGGTGAGGAGCTACACCCGTAGCTATTCCACCGCTAGAAATGGTTTAGGACACTTTATATGGCACTAGAAGTTTAACACGTCTTGATTGTCGTCTTGTTAGTGAGTCGAGTCAGTCCTCTTTGATGATGGAGCATGTGTAGATCTAGGATTGCCTAGTGTTATAATATGTTTTGTTTGAGATTGATCGATGGTTAGAGGGTGATGATTTTCGCCCCTCGAGATGGAAAGAAATCCCTAGGGACCATACATACCGATTAAGTGGAAGTGAAGGCAGCCCGATCACTATAGTGGTGTGCGCCAATTTAGTAGTGGTAGCTGGGGGGCTTTGTGTAGGGCTTTTTTTGATGGATGCCATGTTTTATGTGTGGTGCAATAGGCGGCGTGTTTGATGTTAAATGTATGTTATCTTAGTTGGTTTTCTAAGTCTTTTCTGTGGTGTTGCGTTTTTAGCAACGCACACCCTCGCTGAGTGATTCCCCTGTCACTCATCCCTCTCTCCACTGTCCCTCCCTTTTTTGTCTTTGCAGATGAGTATGACGAATAGCTGAGAAGATGAAGGCTGATTGGATGTTGTTTTTCGGGATTATGAGTTATATTTTAATAAAGATTTCGGTTGGATTTAGACTTAGATAATGCGTTTTTTTGCTGAACTTTTTGCTTGAATGAATGTCGGATATACTTTTAGTTAATTAATTGTATTGGTTTTGAGGATTAAATTCTCATTGGTTCTGAGGACTGTGTTAAGAGTGGTTGCTAAAAAAACCCCACCTAGTGTAAGTCTCTTCTCCGCAATAGGTGATTGAGAACAAAAATAGTTAAGCTTTTTGAACAAGTTAAGCAAGGTTTTTTAAAGTAAGTAATATAAGAAAGTTTTCATGTTTAATATCCCATGATCTAGAATCTTACATTTTAAATAGCTTTCAATATATTTCTTATCATCATTAAACAAGGGTAAGGTGTAGCAAACACCTTAGAACATAGGATAAAGAATATTCTTTAACATTTTTGTAACACCCGCTTCTGCCTTGTCAGGATCTTCGCGCGTGTTACTTGCCAAACCACCAGCACCCGGATTCTCCCTCGTCAGGGTCTCCTCCGCGCATGCTATCCGCAGAACTACACCGCACACCTCCATCAGAGCATCTAACGAGACATAGACCTCAAAACCAAACGGGACAGAGTCCTCAAGATCGAATGGCATTTATTAAATAGAACCGAAGAAATCCGTACCAACCAACATCGTAATCCAAAGAGTTCAACATAACTAAAAAGAAATCAAGTCTAACAATATGACGAAAACTTGTTAAAAATAACCCGACATCCAAAACCGAACACCGGAAAAGACATCATCTTCCAGCTACTCGTCATGCTCACCTGCAAAACAAAGAGGGGGAGGGACAGGAGAGAGAGAGAGGTGAGTGACATGGGAATCACTCAGCGAGGGGGTGAGTTGCTAAACACGCAAGACCGCAAAAAAGACTTAGAATGCATTCTAAGTCAGCATACATTTAACACCAAACAAGCACCTAATGTGCCACAAACAAATCATGGCATCCAAAGATGCCCTAGACAAAGCCTCTGGCACCACACTCCGTAACCTGCGAACCCCTACAGTGACTGGGCTTCCTTCACTTGAACTTAACCGGTGTATATGGTTCTAAGACTTCCTTTTCCCTCTAGAGGCGATCACAATCCCCATCTCACACACATGCCAATCTCATACAAAACATCTTAAAACACTAAGGCAATAACTTAGACCAATCATGCTCAATCCTCAACCAGGACTAACTCGACACTCAAAAAAGACTCTCAAGTAAGACGCGTTAAACCTATCCTACCAGAGAAAACATTCCCAACCAGTTCTACGGGAGTATAGCTACGTGTTTAGCTCCTCACCTTAGACTGAGATGCAGTTAAAGCGGATGCGGAAGAACTTCTGAACCGGTTACTAGACTTCTTGACCTAAAAAAATGGAACCCGGGTTAGACCTTAAACTGAGACCTGCTAAAAGAGGAAACTTTCCATTTATGGAAACATGCCATAAATGGAAATTTCTAGGAAAGGAAACTACTAAATCAGGTAACCTTTCCCAAAATAGTAACTTTCATAAAAAGGAAACTTTCCAAAAATAGAAACTTCCTAAATTGGGAACCTTCCAAAAATAGAAAGTTTCTAAAAATGGAAAGTTCCAAAACCCGAAAAAGCTACGGAAACTTCTGGAAACGCAAAAAAACGATCCCGAAAGCGAGAAACTACCTCACAAACGACGGAAACGCCGTGGGAGAGTCGCGGTTCACGCAAGCGACGACTCGGAGCCACGACAAGGGAGGATCGACGGCAGGGAGGATCGGCGGCTGGGAGGATCAGCGGCGCGGAGGCTCGATTTATGGCGAGAGGCTTCGGTCGGCGACTGGGAGTGGCGGAGAGCCTCAGATCGGGTCGGATCACAATCACGATGGAGAAACGGTGATGGAGAAGCCTCGGGTGATTGGTGCGGCACGCAGATCGGTGATGGTGCCTGCGATTGAGGCTCGAAGATGAAGAACGACAGCTGGAGATGGAGATCGGCGGCTGAAGGTGGCGCGACGGCTTGATCGGCGATGATCGAGACTCCGAGAGCGGTTGAGGCACTAAGTTCACGATATCCGGGCATGGTGAGGAACAACGGTGATCTTGGGAGATCGTGAGAGAGCGTGACGAGGTCGGTGCAGCGGCGGTGCGACGGGGAAAGCTCGGCGGTGGCTCGGATCGCACAGGTGACTCTTGACGGCTAGGGTTTCGCGGAATCTCGTGGGATTTCTGCAGAGCTTCGATTTGGTTGTGGCATGTTGCTCGAGGTGGAGACGTCCTTAAATAGAGTGGAGGCTCCTCGGGTTGACCTAAGGTTTTCAGTTCGGTTTCCTGCGAACCGAGATTCTTGAGTCGGACTAGTTCAGGGTCGTTTCAATTCTCCCCCAATACAATGGGATTCGTCCTCGAATCCTGAGCGTTCTCCAGTTGCCTTCTTGATTCCCCGAACAGTTCCGGATAATCCCTGCACATCTCGCTTTTGACTTCCCAGGTCTCTTCTCGGATACTGCCTTCCCTCTAGCTGACATTGACCATAATCACTTCTTTTCCTTGAATTTCATTTACCTCTCTTGCCAGTATCTCTGCAGGTCGACTCTGCATTGAAAAGTTCTTCTGTAGGTTCAACGGCAGTGTAGGCAGAATAAGTTTGGGTTCTCTAATGACCTTTCTTAAAACTGAGACGTGGAAGACGTCGTGAAATTCGGTCAATTCCTGTGAGAGGGCTAACTTGTAGGCAACTACGCTTATCTCCAGACAATAGGGTACGCCCCCATAAATCTTGGTCTTAGCTTCTTCTGGCCATTTCCTTTCTTCCCTCCTTGGAAGTTTCTCATTTTCAAAAATACCAGATCTCCTACCTCAAATTCCAGATCCCTTATGCGATTGTCGGCGTAACTCTTCTGCCGATCATGGGCTTCTTTTAGTCGTTGCTTGAGCATTGCACTTGTTATCCGGTTTCCTTAATGATTTCTGGTGCTAGGTCTCGGGTCTCCTCCACTTCAAACCAACACAGAGGCGTTCTTCATGGTCTCCCACAGAGGGCCTCATACGGTGGCATCCCATGCTAGCGTGATAGCTGTTGTTGTAGGCGAACTCTACTAGCGGTAAGTGCTTAAACCAACTTCCTCCCCACTCCAGTACACATGCCCTCAACATGTCTTCCAATATCTGAATTGTCCTTTCCGACTGCCATCTGTCTGAGGATGATAGGCAGTATTGAGGTTGACCTTTGTTCCCATAACCTTTTGAAACGCTTGCCAAAACATTGAGGTGAACTTAACGTCTCTGTCGTATACTACACTGACTGGAATCTCGTGCAGTTTGACTATCTCGTCGATGTACTTCTGAGCTAACCAGTCGACGCTATTTGTTTTCTTCTCTGGTAAGAAGTGAGCGCTCTTCTTAAGTCGGTCGACTATAAACCAAATAACACTCATACCTCCTATGGTAACTGGCAGCCCTGTTACAAAATCCATGGTCACCATGTCCCATTTCCACTCCGGTAATGGCAAGTCATGTAGTAATCCATCGGGTACTCGGTTCTCTGCTTTCACCTGCTGACACGTCTGACACTGCGCAACCTAAGTAACGAAATCTCTTTTCATTCCACTCCAATGGTAAAACCTCTTCATGTCCCTGTACATCTTACCATTTCCAGGGTGAACCAAAAACTTCGAATAATGGGCTTATTGTAGGATTTCCTTCCTTAGCTCAGGGTCATTCGACATGCAAACTCTGTCCCTAAACATGCGGTAACCGATTACTTCCTTCTGGACCATGTCCTTGAGTGATTCATCCTTGACTTGTGCCTGGCGGATTCTCCATAAGAGGTCAGCTTGATCTATAACTTTAATCCGGTCATACCATCCGTAGACTTGCTACCATTTCCACCAATTCTTGAGTCTCCTTTGACTCTGCCACATCTATCCTTCTGCGGCTTAGGGCATCAACTACCTGGTTGGCTTTTCCATGGTGGTAAGCAATCTCTAAGTCGTAATCTGCCAGCAGTTGAATCAAACGACGCTGTCTCAAATTCAGATCTAGCTGGGTGAAGATGTACTTCAAACTCTTATGGTATGTGAAGATCTGAACTTTTTCTCCATACAGATACGCTCTCCAAATCTTGAGGGTAAAAACAACTGCAGCCAATTCCAGATCGTGCGTTGGGTAGTTTGTCTCGTGCGGTCTCAGCTGGCACGAAGCATATGCGATTACTTTCTCGGACTGCATAAGAACACATCCCAATCCTACTACGGAGGCGTCAGTGTAGTCCTAATATGGGTTTCCCACTTTCGGTAGCGCTAACACTGGTGTCTAAGTCAGGTGGTCCTTTAACTCCTTGAAGCTCTTGGACCAGTCCTTCGTCCATTCAAACTTAACCCCATTTCTGGTAAGGAAAGTCATCGGCTTAGCCAAGCTGGCAAATCCTTGAACAAACTTGCGGTAGTAACCTGCCAGACCCAAGAAACTGTGGACCTCGGTGGCACTGGTAGGCGTCGGCCAACTGGTGATAGCTGCGATCTTTTCTGGATCCACTATGACTCCAGATCCTGAGACTACTTGCCCTAGGAATCCTATTTCCCTTTGCCAAAAACTGCACTTGCTGAGCTTGGCCTACAACTTCTGCTCCCTTAGCGTTTCAAGCACTATCCTTAAGTGTTGGGAATGCTCCTCTCGAGTTTTTGAATACACCAGGATGTCATCGATGATGAAGACTATCACACACTTGTCCAAATGCTTTCGGAATATGTCATTCATCAACTTCATGAAGGCGGCTGGTGTATTCGTTAACCCAAACGACATAACAACAAACTCGTAATGAACATAACGAGTACGAAAGACCGTCTTTCGCACATCTTCCTCCGCGATTCAAATATGGTGATATCCTGACGCCAGATCGATCTTAGAGAACCAAGAGGCTCCTTGTAGCTGGTCCAACAGCTAATCTATTCTCGGCAATGGGTACTTGTTCTTGACGGTGACCTTGTTCAGACCTTTGTAGTCGATACATAACCGGAAGGTGCCATCCTTCTTTTTCACGTCAGTAGCTCCATACAATCTGTCTCGAATATATGATAATCAATTCGTCTAAGGATCAACTCTGACATGGCCCAAAAAAGCACTTCCAATTTGGAGTGCAAAGGAGAAAGACTGCGGCGGAGACACTTTGCTCCAACTAAAACTACCGAATTTTCCCTACCGAAGCAAATCCAACCTAGTCTAGTAAACGATTCTGATGATTTCCACGATCCATCTGTACAACAACATAATCCATTTGGCCTTGTGTTCTCCAACGTCGTTCGTTCATCAACCATATTAGGAGAAGTCTGTGCTTCCTCCCAGGCTAGTAAATCAGTCTCTGCATTTGTTAGTATCTCCTCAACTTCTATTTGGACTCCTTGGAAAACCTTTTCGTTCCTGGCCTTCCAAATTAACCATAAGACCCATGGAAAAAGACCAGCTTTCGCTTGGTTCCGTCCATGATTACGCAAAAAAGGTAATCCATTTTGGAAAATAAAGAGCTTGTTGGAAATTCGTCGGTTTTTCCGGGTCTTTACTATAGTTCCAAATGTGTCCAAGTAAAACACATTCAAAGAAAACATGGTTAATTGTCTCCTCAGCAAGACCACAACGTTTATACATGGTGTCACAAGAGATGCCCATGCCAATTAATGTTGTCTTCACCGCCAAACTCCCAGTAATGATTTGCCAGATGAAATGTTGAATTTTTAGTGGACACTTTATCGTCAATGGGAAAGCTTTCAAAGCCTCCAAGCCCAGTCCCCAGTCGTTATTATTAACCCGACTTATCACTTCCGAATTTCTAAGTTTGGACCCCAACTTAACCGTATATTGTCCTTATTTAATGTAGTGTCAGACTAAGCCATCAAAAGTTGTGATCCGACTTGGTTGGATACCCCTAAATTGGCAGGTGCCACTCCCGTGTCTGAGGATCAATTAAGTGTTGTACTTATAGTCGAGGATGCCAGACACTGCCTCGGCCTCTCGATGGCCTTGGAATCTCATCCGGTATCCATGGATCATGCCATACAAATGTATTAATTCAAGAACCAATCCTTATCCTAGCCCTTTTTTTTAACAATTCTTGAGTTGAAAAATACTCATATAGCCGAACGATGACAATTGTGGGTTTCTAGCATTTAAGGGATGGACATTCCTGAAATATCTACCCCGTAGTACTCGAGCAATCAGTGATCCTGAAAATTGTATTAGTCTCCATAATTGTTTGGCTAATAAGGCCGTATTAAAATCCTCTAGAGATTTGAAGCCTAGACCTCCTGCCTCTTTTGGAATACACAATTTGTCCCATGCAACCAAATGATGACCGCGGTTACATCCATTGGAGCTCCACCAAAAATTTGCAATCGCAGTCTTTAACTGTGATATTAACCCTTGGGGAAGCCGAAAACATGACATGACATAGTTGGGAAGCGCTAGAGCAACTAATTTAATCAGAATTTTCCTTACCCCCTTTGGAGAGAAATTTAGATGACCATCCATTAACTCTTTCTTCTAGCCTTTCTTTTACAAAGTTAAAAATCTGGCTTTTTGGTCCACCCAAACTTTCCGGTATTCCCAAGTAATTACCTATGCCCCCTTCTGTCGAAATACCCAATTTTTCCTTCACCAAGGTTTTGGTCTGATCAGGAACATTCTGACCAAACATAATTAACGACTTATCAAAATTAATAACTTGTCCAGATGCAACCCCATATTCTCGTAGAACATCCAAAACGGCTTTGCATGTTGTCTTCTCTACTTTACAGAAAAAGAGGCTATCATCAGAAAATAGTAAGTGTGAGGTTGCTGGGCTCTGTTGCGCAATCTTAACTCCAGTTAAAGCGTTTTCCATTTCCTTTCGTTTAATATTCGCAATCAGAACCTCCATGCACAAGATAAAAAGGTACGGTGATAATGGATCTCCCTGTCGTAGGCCCCTTTGGGGAATAATGTTCCCTGTTGGCCGGCCATTGAAAAGAACTTTATAAGACACTGAGCGGACACACCACATTAACCAAGAAATCGACACCTGATCAAACCCTTATTTCTGCATAACCGCTTCCAAAAAAGGCCATTCAACCCGGTCGTAGGCCTCATATCTATCTTTATGGCCATGAACTCATACGAACACTTCTGGTTTTTGCATAATCCATGGAACATCTCATGAGCAATCAAAATATTATCCGTAATTAATCTTCCAGACATAAAAGCCGATTATGTCTCTAAGATGATAGACGGTAGAAACTTTTTTAGTCTGAGACACAATATTTTTGAAATGATTTTATACCCCACATTGCATAAGCTAATTGGTCTAAGTTCCGTCATTCGCTTAGGTTGATTCGTCTTTGGGATGAGATAAATATTTGTCTCATTTAGAAGTTTATCGAACCGTCCAGACTTGAAAAAATCCCTAACCAACTTAACGAGGTCCTCCCTTAAAACCCTCCAATAACGTTGAAAGAGCAGAACCGTCATCTCATCTGGCCTAGGAGCCTTTTTCGGGTGCATAACAAAGAGAGCTGACCTCACCTCCGGCTCCGATATGTCCTTAACCAGTATCTGGTTCATTCTTTTCGTAATGACAAGTTGCACATTCTAGAGAACCCCAGTAAAATCCCAAGTCACAGTAGGTTGAAATAGCTCATTAAAATACTCAATAGTTATATTATCCATACTCTCTGGTGATTCTTCCCAAGATCCCCGTGAATCAAACAGTCCCAAAATCCGGTTACGCGCCCGCCGTTGTTTTATTGAACCATGGAAAAATTTCGTATTTTTATCTCCCTCTTTTAACCGTAGATTCCTACTCTTTTGTTTCCAGTAAATTTCCTCATCTTTGTAAGCGTCCTTGAGTTTCCTTTTAATTTCCACAATGATTTTCGGAGAGATCGTATCATCATCTTGAGCTTCCTCCAGCTTAGCCTTTAAAGCGTCAATTCTTTCTTTACCAGGTGGGACATTGTTTTTCCTCCACCAGGAAGTCGAGTTCCGACAATTTTTAATTTTTTCAACAAAAGCTGGTTCTCAAAAATTTCGGGTTCGTTTCCATCCATTTTCTATAACCTCCGCAAAACCTTCTTTCCCTATCCATCTTTTTTCAAAACGGAAAATTTTGAAAAACTTTTCGTTTTTGTAATTAAATTTTAACAAGATTGGACGATGGTCCGACCCGATCCTCGCCAAATATTCCACCTTTGAATGCCCAAGACGTTATGCCAATCCTTGTTTCCGACCACTCTATCCAACTTACATCGCACCGTTTGTTTATTTCTCGTTCCATTCCAAGAAAACTGATCACCTGCGCACATAAATTCTGTCATTCTGCAAAGACTTAACATATGATTAAAAGGGACAAAAGAGGCCGCAAATCGCATTTTGCCCCCATTTTTCTCATGATTTTCTGTTAATTCATTCAAATCTCCAATCATCAACCATGGTTTATTTCTAGTATCTCCGATCTCCATTGATTTTTCCCATACAAAAGAGTGATTCGCCGCTACCAGTTCACCGTATACAAATGAGATTGAAATCTTAAAACCATAAATAAATGCGTTGACATCAATAATGCGATGTTAAAATTTGTTTAAAGGTTAACTTTAGAACTCAAAATTTATTTGATATAAATGATAAATTAGTAAAATCAAGTTTAATTACGAATATTACAAACATTTACAATGAAATTTTATTAAGGATTCGACTAAAATTTATATTTTTTTGATTTTTCGTTTTAGTAGACTTCACATAGAAGTCTACTGAATAGATTTCGTCTGCAATTACAAATTTCATTTTCCCGCTTAAAACGTTGGGGGAAATTACTTTCTAGCCGAAATAAAAAATATTTTCCGTTTAAAATATATTTTCCCGTTCAATTGCAAACTTTATGTGAAGTTTACTAAAATTGATGTACACTTTTACTTTCCATTCGAGACAAAAAAAAAAAACTTTTATTTTCCTTTTTTTGTAAAAATCAAAAACAAAAAAAACTTCCTTTTATTCTCCACCTACCTCGGCACTCAAGGTTTTGTCGAGATCCAAAAGCTTGGTTTTAGTGGATGGAGGTTGGATCGGGGTTAAGTGTTTGCTCTTATGGTGAAGGAAAAAGGGTTCGATGTGGTTGTGTTCATTGAGGGTTTTGGTGGCCAGAGCTTGAGTTAACCCTCTGTATTCTTCGCCTCCCTCTGTCTCCTCCTTCGTGAGAAATCTCGCCGCCGATCATTGGAGAATTCGAAAGCTATGAACAAAGAGGTGGTTCAGTTCATGGAGAAGCTAGTAACAGAGCAACACCAGCTGGTGAGCTCAAGGTGGAGGAGAATAATTTTCTCTCTGTCACGTATAAGAACGTGATTACATCTCTTTGAGTTTCCTAGAGAATCGATTCTTCGATTGAGTAGAAGAAAAAGAGTAGGAAGAATGAGGAGCGCATTTTGCTCGTCAAGGATTACAGATCTAAGGTTAAGACTGAGCTTACTTCGATCCGCTCTGGGATCTTCAGGCTCCTTGATTCTCATCTCATCCCTAACGCTACAAAGCTGCTAAGGTAGATTGGATTTTGTTTCCTTCCTTGAATCTCTTTGAATTTCTATATGTGGTTTCCTCTCTTTCTGATCTTCAGTTTTCGAATTTGTAAACAATATGTTATTAAAGCTGTTGGAGCGAAATGGAAATCGATGAGTGATGAAGTGAGTTTTTGTTTGGCTTCTTCTCTCTATTGAAAATTCTTAGATCTGCCTCTTTCCCTCATTCCAGGTTTCACCGTCTCTTTGCCTCCATTTCTGGGTTTATGCTCCTATTTACATTCATGTTTGAAAGTTTGGAATTTATGTTTATTTTCATGATATGAACTAAGATTTTGCCAAAGGTTGAACTATTCTTTGGTACATGATTTCTATGTAAATTCCATCGGTGATAAGAATTTTAAAAACTTGTTGAGAATCGTGAGATATGATCATTGACCCGAGAAATAAAAAAACCTTTTTTGAAAATCTTGTGTTGTCTTTGTTTTTATATGAGCTTGATAACCTATGTTTATTCTGAGATAAGTCATTAAGAAATGATAAATCTCTGTTTCGTATAACGGTCATAGCTTTTATATCCATAGAAATTTTTTAGTTTTAGCATATAGTTAATCTCATCTCTCTTGTCTTGCATCAGACACAATAGCTACATTTGGTGATTGTTGTCCATGATATGTTAACAAAGCTTGCCTCTTGTTTTGGTTCCTCTTTTTTTCAGGTTGGAGCTGGAAACGAGACGAAACTAGAGGAACATGAGAAGAAAGAAGAACCTAAGTTCCAAGCTTTAACTGAGAAGAAGTATTCACTAAGGGGTTGATCAATTTTTGATAATGCTTCGTTTAGTGGATCTTGATCTCCACGAGATATGGAGAAAGAAAGACAAAGGCAAGTGAAAAGAATTGAGTTGATTGCTTTTGAGAATTTCATTTTCTAAGCTGTAATGGGTTTCTCCGCCTTTTGAAAAGTACCTTAGATTCATCAAAGCGAAACCAGTGAAGCAGAGAAGCAAATATACACTTGCAGATCGACAGTGGTGTGAGACATGTATTTTTTTAAGTCTCTCAGGTACATCTCCTTCCTTGATTTGCTGCCTTTTGAATCTCTACATTGGATGGGTTCTGTATGATCTCCAAATACTGAATCCAAAGACTTATTATTTCATCCTTTTGTGATTCATAACTCGAGTAATAATCAGGGAAGAATGATAATTTCTTGTTGTTTTACTTTTCTCGGTTTGAATGAAAACTACTTGTTGAAAAAGTATAAGCTTTTCAATAGAAAACTCAACAAACTAACCAATTGATAATACATTCTGATTTGGATGTTCTTGTACTGTGAGATATAATCCGACTTAATAGTTTTTTATTTTGTTTTTCAGGTTTTTACCACCAGGGATCCTCCACACACGCGACATAAGTGGAAAAGAAAAGCATTGGAATAAGCATTTCATGGACATGTCGGATCTCAATTTCTTGATGTGTAAGGCCATAGAAAATCCCAACCTCACGCCTTCCTTGTCTCGAAGAACTGTTTCTCTTTGTTCGTAGAGAATCATGAGCTTCAATATGTATTTCCATATGATTCTCTGAATCTCGTCTTCAATACTCAAAGACCCTCTTCGTTTTAATGGGTTCTCAACATTTCTATGTGTTCCATTGTGAACAAAGAAACAGCTAGAGAAAAAAAAAAGTTTCTTCCTTTTGGGTTTGGTGTCTGTCTACATTTTTTCATTTCTCAAGTGTTTCCTTCAAAGTTATGGTGTGTCAATCACCTGGTAAGATAAGATTTCGAGCATTGAGGTACGAAACAGGAGACGCTAATAGACCAACAATTGTTGTAAGAGTTATTGATTGCTTTCAGCTGATGGATAGTTGTCAGGTTTGTATCAAGAAAATGCTTCTCTTATTCATCGATACTTTTTAGCTCATCGTTCTTTTGTGAACACTTGATTGTGTGATCCTTATTGTGTGTTTTCAGGTTTGTATCAAGAAAATGCTTGTAGTCTTTAAGTTTCCTTGAGTTAAATCCGCAAAAATGAGAATAATCCGATTCAGGTCTAATCCAATCCCACAAGCATTTCTAATTTAGCTACAATTATATAGTTTCATCTGAGTTACCAATTTTTGTAAAAATGTAGGCAGCATTTATACCATTAGCACTTAAAGGATGCGATCTTTGTGCCAGTGCCATCACTGGATCAGGGAAGGTGAGTAGTAGTTTGAGGATTCTGTTTGATTGTGAGATTTGTTTCATTATAACAATTTCAGTTTCCCTTGTTAGAATAGACCGCTGCATTCGCTTTACCTATGCTTGAGAGGTTGTTGTTTCATCCCAAACGGGTCTTTGCTACTAGAGTTCTTATTCTCACTCTTACCAGGGAGTTGGCAGTCCAATAAGTTAGTAAAACTTTGCCCCCGTAACAAATACTAGACCTTCAAACTGTTTTGTTTCTGTAAAGCTGATTTTTTTTTAATTTCTGGATGTGTTGCAGGATTCACAGTTTGATTCAGAAGCTTGCGCAGTTCACTGATATCAAATGTGGATTGATTGTAGGAGGGCTTTCTGTTAGGGTATGAATTTTGTATGTCGGCTAGCTAGCAGATTCCTTAAAACCTTTCTTGTGTTAGCTGAGATTGTGTATGGATGACTCATACTTCACCTAAAGCTATTTGGTTCTTAACTTCTCATGAATTTAAAATTTTGCATTGTGTAATATGATCCAACATTATCCTAAGTCGTTCTTTGACATTATGAGTGAGTAGTAATCTTTCGATGTCTTAAATGAGTCTTTCAATGTCTTAAATTCTATAGAAGATTTCTGTTGTAGCAGATTTCCAAAGCAGACATCTCTGTGTTACTTTAGAATGTTTTCGACATTTCCACTTATAACCAAAATTTCTATACTTAAAAGACATAAAACTTATGAAAAATGGTAGTAGATAGTAAACATGAGAATAATCTTAACAAGATTGTAACTTACACAACTATAGACTTCAACAATTTAAGAGCACGATTATCCAGCGTTTCTTATCTAGGTTTCTAAAGAGAAATAATAATATAAAACTAAAAATGTAGGAGAGAATTTAAAATGGGTAGAAACGTTTCTTAAAGAGGAGACTTAAGAGACGTGCGTAAGAAAGGCATCACTTTTTTTTTCCCATCTAAAGATTATATTATAGAGTCAAAACATCGTTTTTATACAAAGCCGACAAAGATATGATTCTTTCCGGAGCCAAAAGCCGGCGAGTCTAATAGAAAGACCCCAGAGCCAGAGAGGAAAATAAACTAAAACACCATAGTAAAGATGGTAAAGACTACTAAAGAAACAAAACACGATCTTAAATAAATAAAACGAACTAGAAAGCGAGTAGAAACGATTGGAGGAGAATTGGAGATGAGCTACACAAACCAATATTATTAGAGATGACCACAAACAGAACTCATTATATTGCTCCAACTCCAAGTGAAGCCACGAGTATCACCGATGTCAACCATCATCCCAGACCGAAGCAAATAACACTTTAAGCAAGCTAAGACCTAAGGTTTGAAGCTCCACACACTTCCTTATTGAGGATCCGGAAACACTAAACCGTCGATCCTAGCTAGTAGGAAGAGAACACCTCTCGCACGTACCACTAGATCACCTCCTAGCCATTAAGACAACAAAAAACACAACCACTACAGACGCAAATCTCTGACCGATAAACTAGAAATCGGCCCAAAAACCTACAATGTCAACAAAGACTAAACAAGTAGATCTCCTCAAACCTCTACTCAAAATATGGAATTCCAGATCAAACAAAATCAAATACTAGAATCACCACTTAACCCATATAACACAACAAACAAACCTAGAAGATAAAGGCAAGACAAAGAAAAACAAGTTTCCAAACCAGAAAACTTTCCTGCCAAAAGCCGACCCAAACCACCGGATCTCCCAACTTTAATCTCTCACCGTGACTCCAGCAATCATAACTAGGGACCGCCGCGACCGCCAGAGAAGGAACGGCCAAAGCAGCGGCTCTGATTTGAAGGACAGAGCCAACGCGCATATCGAGCTAAGCCTGAGAGAGAGATGGTGGGTAAGAAACAAAAAAGAGAAAGGCACAAGGTCTCACCGGCGACGACACAAGGCCACTGGTCACCGGTGAGAAAATCAGGCAAAACGTAAACTAGGGTTTGACGGCGGTTGCACTCGAGTCGCTCTTTTTCTTTTTTTTTGTTCAAGAAACGCATCACTTATCTGGCATGTTCTTATTGGTTCAAACAAAATTAAAAAAATTAAATATTATTAAAACAATTAAAATAATATATTCTTGTTTTTTTTAAGAAACTCAAGTGGGTTTCTCGGTTAATCGTGCTCTCAAGAAACCCATTTGAGTTTCTTAATGATTTTTTTAAGAATAAAAATTAGTTAAGAAACTTAGTTAAGAAACCCATAGATTTTGTGCTCCATTGGGAGTTTCTTAATTAAGGGTTCTTAAAAAAAATATTAAACATTTTTTTATTATACAGATCCGAAACGGATCCGAAAACCGAAAAATCATAAAGAACCAAAAAAGAAACCGAAAAACAGAAAAAAAAACCCGAAAAACCGAACCAGAACCGATCCGAAAATGAAGTAGTTCTGACCAAAAACAAAAGCCTGGGCATTCGGATCCTCGGGTCGGTTCTTGCAATTTTAAACGGATCCGAAACCTGGAAAAATTATAAAAAACAAAAAAAGAAACCGGAAAACAAAAAGCACGAAAAAACCGAATCGAAATCGATCCAAAAATGAATTAAAAGACACGAAAGTAAAAAAAAAAAAAAAAAAAAGGCTAAGAAACCGTTAAGAACCGTTTCTTAATTAGTCTCCGTAAGAAACAATTTCTTAAGGTTTCTTTTTTTTTAATTAAAAAATAAGTTAAGAAACGGGTTAAGAAACCCGGATAATCATGGTGTAAGTTGCAGACTTCAACAACAGACTTAAGTTGCAGACTTTAATAGCAGACTTATTCAGAAAACTTTATTTGAAGTCACAACAAATAAGCAAAAATGACTAATCAAACAAGAAAATACCGTGACAAGCCGTTCATCATTCATTCACCTTAAAAAACATGCAAGTGAATTACTTCGCAAAAAATGAATTAAAAGACACAAAAATAAAAAAAAAGAAAAAGAAAAAAGGCTAAGAAACCGTTAAGAACCGTTTCTTAATTAGTCTCTGTAAGAAACAATTTCTTAAGGTTTCTTTTTTTTTATTAAAAAATAAGTTAAGAAACTGGTTAAGAAACCCGGATAATCATGGTCTAAGTTGCAGACTTCAACAACAGACTTAAGTTGCAGACTTTAATAGCAGACTTATTCAGCAAACTTCATTTGAAGTCACAAAAAATAAGCAAAAATGACTAATCAAACAAGAAAATACCGTGACAAGCCGTTCATTACCCATTCACCTTTAAAAACATGCAAGTGAATTACTTCGCAATAAATAAACATTTACGTACATTAGCGATTAAGATTGTTTTGCAGACTTCAGATGAAGTTTGAAAATATCATTAAAATGACTAAACTAATATGAAAATACATATCCCAATAATGATAACACAAAAAATGTCAAAATGGAACAGAAACAAAAACAACAACTAACACACATAAGAGAACAAAAAAATCTAAAAAGTTCCGCTTGCCCAGCTTGTAATCATCTTGTGCCATTTCAACAAGTTCACTATGGGTAAAACCATCACTCAAAAAGATTACTCTCCCTCCTTTGCGAGTATCCACAACAAAATTCCATGAATTTTCATTCATCGCCCATGCACCATAAACAATCGGCAAGTTCACCATTCTCTGCAAGAAATAAACATTTAAACGTATTAGCGATCAAGATCCCACAAAAGTTATTATACACATGCACAATACACATCTTCAAAAATTATTTGTAAAGTAGACTTCTTTTGAAGTCTACTCGAAAAAGACAGAGCAAACGTCTTTTGAAGTCTACTTCTAAAGACAGAGTAGACTTCTTTGTGAAGTCTACTTTTAGACTTCATTTAGGTTACTTATGTAATTCTGATTTATTTCTAGTAGACTTCAGGCGAAGTCTGCTAAAAAGGAGGTTATTTTTGTAGTTGACCAAAATGTTGACTTTTCGAGTAGACTTTGATGGAAGTCTACTTAGGTTAGTTTTGTTGTTGACCAAAATCACAAAATATTGACTTTTTTTAGTAGACGTCTCCGAGAAGTCTGCGCAGGTTAGTTTTGTATATGACCAAACATTGACTTTTGGAGTAGACTTCTAACGAAGTCTGCGTAAGTTAAGTAGACTTCCAAAGAAGTCTGCTACATTAGAACTTTCGAGAAGTCTGTTGGATGGTTGACTTCCCATAATAGCAGACTTCTTTAAAAGTATACTTAGCTTACGCATACTTCTTTTGAATTTTACTCACTTTTCGAAAAATACCTAGACTTCTTCTGAAGTCTGCTCCAAAAGGTCAATATTTTGTGACTTTGGTCAAATACAAAACTAACCCGCTCAGACTTCTTTTGAAGTCTGCTATCGCAAGTCAACTTTGGTCAACTACAAAACTAACCTCACTTTTATGGAGACTTCAAAAGAAGTCTGCTAAAAAAAGTTAAATATTTTGGTCAACTACAAAATTAACCTGTCTTTTAGAGCATATTGCTTTTGAAGTCTACAATTTTTTTTTTGTTTTCAAAGAAATATGCAGACTTTCTGGGAAGTCTACTCAAATATTTTTCAACTACAAAACTAACCTCTGCGTTGACTAGCAGAAGTCTACTAAGGCTGCAGACTTTTACAAAAATCTGCAGAACGCAGGTCTGCAACTTTAACGAAAATGAAACTTTAGAGTTACCTTGAATTGATTTGAGCTTGTTTTCGGCTTCTTCAAGTGCCCAAAGCTTAAAAGCGATGTTTTTATGTCCTTATTTATGCTCAAATTGCCGAAATAAAGACATCCCCACACTTGAATTTTTTAAAAACGAAAATTAGAGAGTTTTTTTTTGTTTGAATTGGAGAGAACATGAGAGATAATAAGGTTTTGCAACAAACATTGAGAAAAAACGTGAAGATATTAGGCTTGAATGAAATATTTAGAGCTTCAATTTGGTTGTTAATGGTGGTTGGCAAAAATTGATAATGATGACATATTGGTAAAGATTTGGAGATGTTGAGGGTGTGTTTGTATTTTAAAATTTTTTTTTTTAATTAAATCATTTGTAAATAATGGCATGGATAGTAAATATGAGTTACGGAAAATGTTATAATATGAGATTTTAAAAAATGAGGAGAGAAAAAGTTATATTTGTATTTGACCAACATATTTGGGTCATTTTTGCAATCATCCCTAAATCAAATGAGTCCCATTTCCCATTTGAGTAGTGAAAAATCTTGAGTCTACAAGTACAGGAATTATCCAATAAAATATGAAATCCAAAAAAACATACGGGAGAACATAATAAGGGTTTAGCTATGAATTAGAGATTTTTTTAATATTCAAGTTTGGTATGGATAATTATGAATTAGGTGATGGAGCATATTTTTTTATATATGTCTTAGTTTATCTTTAAAACTTTTTCCTATTTTAAATTTAACTGAATTCCAAAATTTTCAGTAGGTTAATTTGGTCATTAACGTGTGAGAGAACATCTTTCAAAGCGGAAAATTGTCGGTAGCCAATAACCATGCAATACATAAGCCAAAATCTCTTTTCCATTTTTTAATACAAATAAAAAAAACTTTACAATTGCGCCACGTCACCAGCAGGTTCTGTGTTCTCGCTACATCAGCCTTATTGTTAACAACTACCATAGAATCGACTAAACTGAGTTTCTTTCTATTGTGTATTTTTTGATAGCCTATTCACGAACAAAATTTTTTATGGGTAACGATCACACATATATATGAAATTCAATCATTTTGGAATTTAAACAAAGTAATAAATTTTTTCTTTTTTTGTTTGATACACCAACCATAGTATATTGACATAAACATTATATATATGTATATATATATATCCAAAAAATTCATATACAATTTTATATACATCAACATAAGTTTTGTTTTAAAATTTTAAATTATTATTAAATATTAAAGCTAATAAATGTATAATATTAATAGTTAATGTATGCACTGAATAATTGTTTTTAATGAACGTTACATTGTATAAAAATTTTGTTTTGGTGTAATGTGTTTCGTAATTTTAAATCATATTACCGTTTCATATTTTTGAATCCATGAAATAAATAATTTCATTAAATTTTATATATATATATATTAATTATACACGTGACTATATTATATGATCAAAATTTTAAAAATAATACTGCATGATTAAGATTTTGAAAATACATCTGTACTATATGACATCAATTCTTATAACTTAGAAAATGTAAATTGCAAGAAAAAGTAGCACGTTAAAATTTTATGTACATTTAAAATAACAATACATAATTATATTTTAATATATTAATGAATTAATCAAAATTTTCAATACCATAATACATAATTATATTCTCAAATTGCCTATATTAATTAAATTTTTAGTAAAAACGACAATAAAACATATTAACATTTTTAATATAATAAAAAGATAAATGAAAACATATAAATATTATTACTATAAATCAAAAATTAAAAATTTAATATTTATTGTTTAGCAATTACGTTAAGATTTTTTATTTTTAGAAGATTGTTTGGCTGGTGAATTAAAATGGTTCATGGGGTATTTGATACGAATTAAATTAAAAATAGAAAATTATCAACCTGCCAAATTACAATATTAGTTCTGAGGGATCACACATCAACAAAATAACTAAAGTGTACATCCTTTTAATATTTAGAAGGATAAATAAATTTATTTCAAAAAAGATTTTGACCAAAACAAATTTATTTTAAAAGTAAATTAAAAAGATAAAACTTATAACTAAATTAAATCAATCACTTTATTTGTATAAAATTTATTTATATTTATATATCTTTTTTTATGTAGATTTTGGTTAACTCAGAAAGAAATCATATGACTTGTTAATTTTTCATATTTTTTACTTTTCGGTGGTTAAGTTTTCTAGGGTCAATCCTCAAGACATCAGAGTTCAATCCTCCTCTACCATGGAGTGGAGAGAATATGTGCTGGCTAAATGGGCTATCGGGCCGGTCCGTTGCGGTCCGTTTGTTGACAAAAAAATCTATAATCATAAATTAATAATTTCGAATTTAATATTATAATTTTTGCGGGATCTAAATCGAAATCCACAAAAGATTTCGATCTTGTGGAAGATATTCTAAATAGAGTAATTTATTATTTCAAATTATATTTTTAACGAGATCGAATATTATAGTTTATATAATAAAATATATTTATATAATAAAATAAATTTTCTAAATCAAAAACACAAACAAATTTTGAAAACAAAAAAATTTAAAATATCATCTCAAAATTTATATCTATCATGTCTGATAAATCTTTACGCCGATAAAATATATTTATATTATCAAATTATCGAATCCAAAAATATTAATAAAATTTTAATACCCGTATATAATGTGAGTCAAATAACTACTATATTGTATTTTAAGCGTCATCTTATTTTTTTTTGTTATATCACCAAATTTTCTGAAATATTTATCTTAGTTTCTTGTTTTTCTTTTAAATCTTTTGAATACTATTTATATAAATTAAAATGGGTAAGGTTTCATGTTCTTAAATTATGTTTTGATAAGTTCCATAAATCTAATAAAATGATAATCAAAAATCTAAAGTAAGTTCTTATACAAAAGAGATCTAATGTAAGTTAATTATTAAAAAATCTAAAATAAATTATCCACTAAACATTAATTGACAAATGATTTTGCCACATGTCCTCTTCATAATGAGTTTCAACAAAAAATTATGACATGACAACCTAATCTAAATTGATTGGTTATAATTTATGACATTACAAACTTCTTTAAATTCATTTTCAAAAGATTTAAAATTTAATTACTTAATTTCTATTGAGTATTTATTTCATTATTTAATTTTTATTAGGAAATTAGGAATTAATTTAAAATAAACGAGTTACTAATTGGTAAGTGACGAATAAAAAATATGTTACTAATATTTTGACCATAATTTTATCCTCATCAAAACAAAATCACTAATCCCCTAAACATTAATTGACAAGTGACTTTGCCACATGTCCTCTTCATAATGAGATTCAACCAAAAATTATGACATGGTAACCTATTCTAAATTGATTGGTTATAATTTATGACATGGAAAACTCCTTTTAAATCATTTTAAAAGATTTAAAATATCATTACTTAATTTCTATTGAGTATTTATTTCATTATTTAATTTTTATTAGGAAATTAGGAATTAATTTAAAACAAACGAGTTACTAAATGGTAAGTGACGAATAGAAAATATGTTACTAATATTTCGACGATAATTTTATCCACATCAAAACAAAATCACTAATCCCCTAAACATTAATTGACAAGTGACTTTGCCACATGTCCTCTTCATAATGAGTTTCAACCAATCCCCTAAACATTAATTGACAAATGACTTTGCCACATGTCCTCTTCTTAATGAGTTTCAACAAAAAAATTATGACATGACAACCTAATTTAAATTGATTGGTTATAATTTATGACATGGCAAATTTCTTTTAAATCATTTTAAAAGATTTAAAATTTCATTACTTAATTTCTATTTGAGTATTTATTTCATTATCTTATATAGGCCCTATTTGTTTTAGTATCTGAATGCAACATCTGGAAACTACAATTGGATGCATCATTCAAATGTTGTTCGTTTTTGCATCTTGATTTTGCATCAAGATGCTAATGCAGCATTTGGATGCAAGTTTATTCGTTTGTGAATTTGTAATAGCATTCAAATGAATCTAATTAAAAATTACCAAAAAGAAAATAGCGGAAAAATCACGGTTTTGGTGGGGAAAAATGTGGTTTTATCGGAAAATTACGATTTGGTAGGATAACCGAAGTTTTTGATGTGAAAATCGTGGTTTTATCAGAAAATAGTTGGTTTGGTGAAAAAATCACAGCTTTTGCGGGAAAAATCGAGGTTTTGGTTGAAATTTTTTGGTTTTGGCGGAAAATCACGACTTTGAAGAAAAAATAACGTGTTTCACACAAAATCGCGGTTTTGGTGGAGAAATTGAGGTCTTATTGATAATTCGCGATTTTCGCAGAAAAATCACATTTTTTGTTGTGACAATCATGGTTCAAAAAAGTTTCAACAAGGAGCGACCAAGGGGAAAATTTAAAACATGTGTTGGTTTGTTTAGGATAGAAATTCAAAAACTAAAAGCAAACGACCTTGGTTAACGTATCGACCATATCTCATTTCTAACTCTCTTTATGCATCAAGTTAAGTGGTAAAAACCAAAAAAAATCATCGTAAAGTTAGCATAGACATTTTTAAGGTCGATGTATCTGTAAAAGCAAACGAATTCTAACTATTTAAAAAACTGATCAACCATAAATAATAGAAAGAAGAAGAGAAATACCGAGGGCATCGTTCAAGATAATATGATCATTACGCATTATAGTCCGAACTTCTGGAAAACCTCTTTATACGTCATATTTTTTGTTGTTCTCTGAGGCATCCCTCTTCGTCGGTGATTAAAATTTTCAAACCAGAACTTGATTAAAGATCGAGATGATGGCCCTTGCCATACGGGTCATGAATTGATTTAGCAAATTTCATTGTATAAGTTAATGTAATTCTAAGCCTATAGAATTTATCTCTTCATTTGACAGTGGACTTAGCTGATATCTCTTGTTACCTTTCTCGTATCTAAGAAGATTCCATCTAGAATGAAAACAACTCCATTATCTTTCACGTGTATTGGCCATTGGGAAAGGGGGTTCACTTAGAATCATTATGTCGCATTGTCCTTTACTGTTAATAGATAAACTTTAGTTATTTATAGTTAAGGAGGTTAAGTTGAACCCCCATCCATCAACATGGGTCCGCCACTATCTATGGGATGTCGAATATGGCGTTTTTATGCTTAGTGACGGTAAACACGAAAATCCTATGTCTCTTTTCCACCTTCCAAACGTGCTCCATGAAGATCTCAAAAGATCTTTACACTTGTTTTTGCTTCCAAATTTTTCAAGTTTATTAGGATTCAAATCGAAAAACCATGATATTTTCATATGAAGTTCTCTTGAGATCGACAAATTAGTGGCTACCTGAGCTACCCTAGGGGATTAGCTCACAAGATTCTTTGGTATACAATTAGCCGACTTGATTTGATTCAGTCTAAGTTGCATAAAATTGGGTCTGATAACCATTTTAAAGCTGTAAGCGTTGACTAATTTTCAACGTATACAACAATAATATTTCAGGATGGTGTTATTAATCTAAATTGTACTTGGTTTTTTGATATAACTCACTGCTCTTGAATTATTTTAGTTTTTGCATATATATATATATAATAACTAAACAATAATAATGTCTGATATATAAACCCATGCCCGGCTTTGTATTCAATATCTTCAAAAATTTGAAATGTGGTACTTGTCAAACTTGTCAGATCATATGTAAAAGAGAGTTTACTCTTAATCGCATTTAAAAATTAGTTAAAAAGATATGTAGAAACACCAAATTTAAAACCACACCCCCTTGTGACATTAACATGGTAAGGCTGTCATTTGAGAAAGACTCACGAACCCAGCTGTTATTGGCATTCATCAAACTGAAAAAGTAAAGAAAATGACACTACTTGCCGCACAATGATATCTGTTTTGAGAGTAAAAAAAGGCTTATAATGCCCATGCTTGCCATATATGGCTCCCCAATAAGATCTCCATATTCAGTTTAGCATAATTTGTTTCAAGTTTTCTACGTAAGCATAAAAATAATGTATTTGAATTACCATAAAGCCTAAACAGACAATGGTCACTCTGCTTAAAGAAGAATCTTCCTTTCGTCGCTTTTCTGTCTTGCTAAAGCAAAAAAGCGAATATCAACTCCTCTTTCATGACTCATCCTGGCTAAGCAGAATCATCTCCTACTAAATTAACTTATGAGCTCGCCCTTGTCACCAAAAAATACATTTGAGAAGATGAAAATGAGAAATAAGTGACTATCACGACTCTGGAAATCAAGCCCGTGTTTCATACTCGAGGGTAATAGTCAAATGTAGTCGCACATAATTGAATTGCACGGCAATTTAAAAGAGCCACATTTACTACAATTTTTTTTGTTAAAATGTGACTATCATATAAATGAAATGTTTTGTACAGAATACAAAAAATGCATAACTTAAATTTTCCCTTGCCCAAAAAAATATAAAAAACAAGGGTTAATCCTTGGTCTCATATGAGAATGAATTGTGATTTTCACACAGTTGTCCTTAGCCAAACTTACATAAAATCTGCAAATTTCCTTCGTTTTCTTCTTGCTAGAATGATGTCTTGGATCAGCTTGTCCAAAGTTGTGGTTAGCCGTTGAGTAGGAGTAGTCACCGACTGGTGCAACCGCTTGTTCCGTTCCAACCAGATAGTATATATGGTCGCTTGGATTGCCACTCTACGGAGAGTCATTGGACACTTTTTATCTGAGATTTCAATCCTAGATGAGAGACCAATCCAAGTGTGGAAGTAGAACTGACTGTATCCTAGCCTTTGAAGAATGAAATCCCAAATCCCCTCAATCACTCTGCATCTTAGAAAAAGATGCTTTTGTTTTCCTCCCCATGATCACAAAAACAACAAGTATCATCTATAATCAAGCCCCAATTTTTGAGTCGAGAGCGCGTTGGTAGCCTGTTATGATTGACAATCCAGAATAGAAAGGCATGTCTAGGTACAAACCCTTTAAACCAAATGTCTCGTGTCCAACTCAAAGCTTCTTTTCCCTGTCTTCTCTCCTCCCAAGTTAAATGAGATGAGAAGTGATGAAGTTTTTTACCCTGAGCATACCAGCCATAAGAATCTTCTTTAACCGGTTGTGATGGCAAAGTGATGGTGGTGAGATAAACCTGCAGCTCCTCCGCTTGTAAAGATCGAGCTCTTCTCAAGATCCACCCCGATTGTGAGCAAGCTGAAGCTACAGTAGCATCTAGATCAACACCACGTTCTCTTGGGCCTCGATTCCCAAAAACTGTTATTAGCTTTTGATGTGAATAGATTTTCATGCATTTTAAAGCTCATTTCATCATCATTTTAGTTGCATTTAGGTTTTATATAATGCATTTAAGTGTTAGAATCCATCTTGTTTATAAGTTGAGTCTAGTTTAGGATTTTCGTCTTTGCATTGCATTCTTTTGCATTTATAGGTATAACCTTTGGATGAAAAACTTGAGAGCTTGGGTTGATGGATTCTTGATGCTTAAATGGTGAAAAAACAAAGAGAATCAAGAGCCAAGTACAAGTGGTGAAGAGGAGTATATGCAAATAATACGCCTTTCTGACGGCAATTGAAAATGCAAGAAGAAGAAAGCTGGCGGACAAGCACCCTCTGGCTGGCGGTCTGCACCGCCTTCCTTGACCGCCAGCCACCTACAAAATGAAGCTGGCGGACAAGTTCCCTCTGGCCGGCGGTCTGCACCGGCCTCTTGGACTGTCAGCCAGCTTGCAATCAAAGGAAAACCCATGTTTTCGACCCGGTTTATCCCAAGTCGACCCAAACCACTTTCTCTTTAGTATAAATACTAATCTTTGCTACTTGAAGAACCCTAAGTTTTCTTTTGTTTGAGTTTTGTGGATCAAAACATTGATCTTGATGAATCCTTAATCTTTTAATATAAAGTCTTCATCTTTTCTATCTCATCTCTATCTTTCTCATGATGATTGTAGTTTTAGATCATGTTTGTACATGTTCTAGAGTTATGATTAGTGAGTAGATCATTAGTGGTTTATGGGCTAGGTGGATTAAAGTAGATTTAGGCATTGATTTAGATTGCTAAAGGTTGGGTTTTGTTAGATTCACATGACTAAGGAGTGTTTAATGCTAGATTTGATTTGATTACTCAACTTATAGAACTTAAGGCTTTCACACCCGGAAGGTGTTTGTTGAAATGCCTAAGAGAACCTTAGGATTTCTAAACATACTTGGCCTATGGGAGTAGATGATCAAGGTGTTTAATGGGCGTTTTGGCTTGTTTTTAATGATTGATAGGCTCTAGATCACTATCGAGAGATTGAATTGATTTAGAGTTTGTCAAATGGATTAGGATCACGAGAGTGAACTAATTGAGCTTATGCCTTGCCCTTGAATGGCGCTTTTACTGTCAATCTTTGCGTCTTAATCATGCTTAAGCTACCTAATCGTTTGCCTTGCCCATGAACCACATTTCTCCATTTCTATCTTAATTCTCATTTAGTGTTTCTTGTTCCTTGCTTTTGTTTTTATAATCCCCTAAACATTAATTGACAAGTGACTTTGCCAGATGTCCTCTTCATAATGAGTTTCAACCAAAGATTATGACATGAAAACCTAATCTAAATTGTTAAGTTATAATTTATAACATGACAAACTCCTTTTAAATCATTTTAAAAGATTTAAAATTTCATTACTTAATTTCTATTGAGTATTTATTTCATTATCTTATATAGGCCCTATTCGTTTTAGTATCTGAATGTAACATCTGGAAACTGCAATTGGATGCATCATTCAAATGTTGTTCGTTTTTGCATCTTGATTTTGCATCAAGATGCTAATGCAACATTTAGATGTAAGTTTGTTCGTTTGTGAATTTGTAATAGCATTCAAATGAATCTAATTAAAAATTACCAAAAAGAACATATTCTTGTTGTTATATTTTTAATTATTTATGTTTAGTTAAAATTTTGAGGTTTTTAGGTTTTGGCGGTTTTTCAGTTCTGGTGGTTTTTCATTTTTGTGCATTTTTGCAGTTTTTTTCCGGTTTTAGTGTTTTAGTGGACTTTTTTGTGTTTTTCATTTTTTGTTGAGTTTTGCAGTGTTTTGTTTTGGTAGTTTGGTGGTTTTGTGATTTTTATCGATTTTTGGGGCTTTAGTGATTTTGATGAATTTTGGCGTTTTTTGCGGTTTGGATATTTTTGTCGTTTTATGCTTAACGATGTCGTACAGTTAAGCGGTATAACATATTAAAGTTTTTTTGGTTTTGACGATCTTTGCAGGTTTTTGTGTTTTAGTTGTTAAAGTTTTTGTGCTTTTTGACAGTTTAGACTATTTTGACGTACTTTTGCGGTTTAGACAAGTTTTGACGTATTTTTGCGGTTGTGGTTGTTTTTCCAGGATTGGCAATTTTTACAGAATATGCAGATTTCATGGTTTTGAGATTTGCGATTTTTGCTTTTTTTACATTTTTGAGGATTTTAGAAGTTTGCATTTATTTAGATTTTCTTAATTTCGCGGACTTTGCTAATTTTGAAGATTTCGCAAACTTTGTTGTTTCACAGTTTTGGCAAAATATGGGGTTTTTGATGGAATTTGCGATTTTCACGGATTTAACCGACTCACTTATTTTGCAGATTTTGCGGGCTTTTGGAAATTTTGTGAATTTTGCGAAGTTTAGGTTATCAATGTGTAATTATATAGTTTAGTGGAGAGTATTTTAGATATTTACAATTTTTGGATGAACAAAACTCATTCAAACTCTACTAATAATCTCATTTAAAATATCTAATTTGTAAAATGAGTTAGCATTTGCATATGATTCATTCATCAAGTTCATGCTTATAATTTACAGCAAACAAACATCATCCGACATCTGCATCCAGATTCAGTAACTAGATGAACAAACGAACACCATCGTAGTTTTGTAAATCTTTTGTTTTACATTTTACATAACATTTCACAATATGTATTCATATTTGTTATATATATGCTAGACTAAAGCCACACGTGCACCCACTCTTTTTTGAAATTCTTTTGTAACTTTAGTGAAAAGTTAAAATAAAACCCAAAACTGTTCCTCCATGTTTCTTTTAATTTTAATAGAGCAAATTACATAAATACACCAGAAAAGGGGAAGGGATTTGATATTTACACCAACAAATATTGATTTCTCAAATATAACCTTATGTAGCATCAAAAAGACTAAAATACCATTACATATTTCTTCTCTTCTTATGAATAAGTCATTTGAGATTTAATGGCAACGACTCACGATTCTAGTGGTTTAGGAAATCGTTGTTTGGCGGGATAATCGCAATTTAACAGAATATCACGGTTTGGCGGAAAAATCACGATTTAGAAAAAAATCGCGGTTTTGACGGAAAAATTATAGTTTTATCGGAAAATCATGGGTTTGGCGGGAAATCATAGTTTTGGAGAGAAAATTGTGATATTAGCAGAAAATCTTTGTTTTGGCGGAAAAAATCCGGTTTTAGCAGCAAATCATGGTTTTGGTGGAAAAATGTCGTTTTATTAGAAAATAGTGGTTTTTACGAAAATTTATGATTTGGCACGGCAATCGTGAGTTAGGTGAGAAAATCGTGGTTTTATCAGAAAATAACGGTTATGGTGAAAAAATTGCGGTTTTGGCGGAAAATTGCAGTTTTAGTGGAAAATTACGATTTTTAGTGGGAAGATTATAGTTTTTAGTTGGAAAATTATGATTTTATCTGAAAATCATAGATTTTAGTTGAGAAATGGTTGTTTTGACAGGAAAATTGCGGTTTTCGTAGATAATTTGTCGTTTTGGAGTGAAGATTGTGAAAGAAAATTGTGGTTTTGGCGGAAAAATCGAGGTCTTAGCGGAAACTCGTGATTTTGGTGATCATGAGTTGGGAATGATTTATATTGTCAATAGTGGGTTCAATGAGAAAAACCTTTAAAAAAAAGAAAAAATGATGAATATGATACATTCTACGAGAAAGAGAAAAGAAAAGAAAAGATAGCTCAATATTATGAAGAAAAGTGATAAAGAAAAGATCCTAAGTTGAGAAAACAAAAAGCTTAGAGTTCAAAGGACTATAAAGAAAGGATCAACCTATCTAAAAGGTAGAAATAAGAGCTATAGCAAAAAGAAAAAAGAAAGCAAATACCCTTAGAGTGTGTTACTAAAGAAAACAAAGTCTTTATTGAGTAATGATTGGTGTGTACTTAGTGGTTGGATAAGGAAGAAAGTAGGGTAGAACTAGGGAGTATACTTGGAGATGAGAATGGAATAGAGAAGGTAGTCTTTGTACGATCGAATTGTCCCTTTCTCCCTTGTTTTTACTACTTGAAATGCATATCTTCATTAAGAGAAAACCACAAAGCACTTAAAGAAAACCTCTCTTGCACATTCAAAGGCCTTTTTCTTCCAAGACAAGTGGTTTTTGATTTCTTTCCCATAGGTGAGGTTCCATATAAGAGTGTTGAATGAATGTTAAAGGGTTGTTGGATATGAATGCTTGTGAAGGTTTAGACGTAGACTAGCAAGCATGACTTGGAATAAGTATGGCGAAGTACGAGAGAGTAAGATTGACTTTTGATATATGATACTTCTTCGTAAGGATCTCATTTCAACTACCTTTGCATTTCCTTGTGATTATGAGTCCTCACATTCAAACTTCTTTCTCGGTTTGGTCTTTGTTGTTTACTTGAAGACAAGCAAAGGACAAGTCTAGGGGAGTTGATGTGAATAGATTTTCATGCATTTTAAAGCTCATTTCATCATCGTTTTAGTTGCATTTAGGTTGTATATAATGCATTTAAGTGTTAGAATCTATCTTGTTTATAAGTTGAGTCTAGTTTAGGATTTTCGCCATTGCATTCTTTTGCATTTATAGGTAAAACCTTTGAATGAGAAACTTGAGAGCTTGGGATGATGGATTCTTGATGCTT
>OVAN01002060.1:0-35762 GCA_900406275.1 Anastatica hierochuntica | reverse complement strand
AGAAGAAGAAGAAGAAGAAGAAGAAGAAGAAGAAGAAGAAGAAGAAGCATACAACTTTGTTCCTTTCATTGGTATTACTGAAATTGAAGAAGGAGAGGAAGTGTCTAAATCCGACTCTGAAGATCCCATAGATAATGAACAAGATGGTGATATTACAGAAAATTATCACAAGGTGTGTCAGATACTAATTAAGCTAGGAAAAGATAATGTATGGCTGATCAAAGAGAAATAATGTCTTGAGGCAGTGATCAAAATGCTACAGACCGAGTTAGAAGCTGGAAAAAGATCAGTTGTGACAGTTCGTGCCTAATGAAAGAAAAGTTGAATCTAGAAACAAAAATAGATATGTTGATGAAAGAGGTATAAGCTGAGAAGAAATTGACTGAAGAAATCGAGGCGAAACTTGATCACCAATATAAGACCATCAGAATGCTAACTGAGTCCCAACAACTTGACAAAATCCTAAGTTATGGCAGAACATAAAGACCTGCCAGAGGCTCGGGGTACAATGACTACGAGAGAACAACTTCATATCAGATCAGGTTTGTGCCAGGAAAGATGCTACAAGCTAAGAAGTAGGAGATGGTGACCAAACCTGCAAGGAAGAGAAATTGTTTATTCCGTGGAAAGTCAGGACATTTCAAGGTGAACTGCTACAAGTTAAAAGAAAAGGTGAAACTTATGATGAGTCAGGGGAAGTATTGGTGGAATTGATATTGAAATCAAGTTTGGGTGAAACGTACTGATCTGAAAGTACAACAAAGAGTACTGCAACTGTACTCAATCTAAGGTGTAGTATGGTTTTGTTAACACTGAGCCAGAACACAATGGACCATTGTATTTTGATAGTGGATGCTCTTGACATATGACAGGGTCACAAGAAAACCTTCAAGATATCAAGACAATCAAAGGAGGAAACGTCACTTTCGGAGATGGGAGTCAATGAGGTATCAAAGGAAGGGAGATACTTGTGCAACAGATCTTCCACCACTGACGAATATTTACCTGGTTCAGGGGTTGAAAGCAAACTTAATCAGTGTCAGTCAACTTTGTGGTGAAGGTCTGATGGTTCAGTTAAAAAAAATTGGTTGCAAAGTGGTTGACGAGAAAGGAAGAGTTTTGCTACAGGAATTCGATCAGGAAACAATTGTTACATGTGGGAAAACTCCTCACAATGATTATCTGCTAGGGATGATTTGAACCTATGGCATCAACAGCTAGGTCATATAAGCATCAGACATCTGACAAACATTGTTGATAAGGAGATAGTTCATGGAGTGCCTCAGCTCAAATAGGCAGATAAGATGGTGTGTGGTCCCTACAACAAGGGAAAACAAGTCAAGGTACAACACAAGATGATTCAAGATATTCAATCAAAGATATTCAAGATCTAGTACATATTGATCTGATGGATCCAATGCAGACAAAAAATATTGCAGAAAAGAGGTATGTGTTTGTGCTAGTTGATGATTTCTCAAGGTTCACGTGGGTTAGATTCATTCGAGACAAGGTTGACACAGTGGAAAGTTTCAAGATTTGGGCACTACAGCTGTTGAATGGGAAAGGTGTCCTGAAGCAGGTTCAGAGTGATCATGGTGGTGAATTTCAGAATGAAACCATGAAGACATTTTGTGAGAGCCAAGGTATTGTACATTAATTCTCTGCACCAAGAATGCCTCAATAAAATGGTGTAGTAGAAAAGAAGAATAAAAATTTGCAATAAAGTCCCAGAGCAATGATGCATGAAAATAATGTGCCAGCCATATTTTTGGCAGAAGCAATCAATACATCATGTTACGTCATCAATAGAGTCTATGTCAGGAGGGTACTACAAAGACTCCTTATGAAATTTGGAAGGAAAAGGTCCCAAATCTGGGGTATTTCCATGTATTTGGATGTAGATGTTACATTCTCAATGACAAGGACCATCTGGGAAAATTTTATGCGAGAAGTGATGAGGGCATTTTTTTGGGTTACTCTGGAAGTAGCTTGACATATCGAGTATATAACACTTGATCGCAGATGATCATGGAATAAGTGGATGTTGTATTTGATGATGTATCAGCTATGGAATGGAGTACTGGTGGCTCAGACAGTGACACAGATAAGACTAACAGAGACCGAGTTGGTAACACAAACAAGTTTGAAGGAAAAGACACAAATTAAGAAGTGACTCAGAAAATTCATCGAAATCACTGCGCATATGTAAGAAGAATAAATGAAGGGAAGAAAACTCGAGGAGTAACCATCAACTTCAGGGAGATGGTAAAATTTGCTTGCTTTTATCTAGAATTAAGCCAAAAGATCATACTGAAGCACTTGATGATAAATTCTGGATCAGTGCTATGCAAGAAAAATTGGAACAGTTTGTTCGAAACAAAGTATGAGAACTTGTGGCACAACCAGACGGGATGAATGTTGTAGGAACCAAGTGGATCTTCAGAAATAAAACTGATGAAAATGGTGTGGTAGTCAGAAACCAGGCAAGACTAGTTGCACAAGGGTATTCTCATATCGTAAGAGTTGATTTTGAAGAAAAATTTGCACATGTGGCACGAGTCGAGTCCATCAGACTTTTGTATAGGTATGACATGCATCTTAAACTTTACTGTGTATCAGATGGATGTCAAGAGTGCTTTTCTGAACAGAGTACTTTAAGAAGAAGTATATGTACAATAACCCAAGGGCTTCGAAGATGCCATAAGTCCATACCACATCTACAAGCTGAACAATGTTGGGCCCGAATATCTCCTCAAAAAGGCCCATTAAAACTACGACGTTTCCACGAGTCAAATTAAGTCATCAAAGGAATATTGACTAAGTCAGAGGGCTGGACGGTTCCGAGAAATCTGGAGAGGATCTCAGAGAGCTGTTAGTTGTAGGTTGCGATTCAAGGAAGCTATTTAAAGAGAAGGAGAGACATAGATAAGAGGATCGGCAAACTCATCCACACAGAAGCACTACTAGATTCATATTTATTGTAATTCCATTATTAATTCTTTGTTGTTGTCAAATTCCTTACGAGATCATTTTGTTCATATTCGAGATCATTAATAAAATATACGTTATTCATCTCAAAGTCCAAACGGGATTCTTCCCGCAGAATTCTTTCCCCTTTAATTCTTCATATAAATTATAAGTGTTGGATTTGACATCCACAAACAAGGCATTGTATGGATTGAAGCAAGCTCTACAAGCCTGATATGAACGTCTAATAAACTTTATGATTAACAGAGGCTATGTCAAAGGGATTGTCGATAAGACATGGTTCATCTTGGAACAAAAAGGGAATATTTTGGTGGTTCAGATCTACGTATATGATATTATCTTTGGGGGAACCTCACAAAAGTTTTTTGATGCATTCCTTTAGAACATAACACAAGAATTTGAAATGAGAATGCTGAGAGAGCTGAAGTATTTTCTGGGACTGCAGATACATTAGACATAACAAGGAGTATTTGTGTCACATAGTACTTATGCCATAAACTTAGTGACAAATTTTGGTTTGGACCATTGAAAAGAAGCAATGACACCCATGGGTACTACAACCAAGTTATGCAAAGATGAGACTGGTGAAGATGTTGATCCAAAGCCATACAGAGGGATGATCGGGAAGACTAGATTTAAGCTTAAACGTTGGGATATGTGTCAGGTATCAAGCTACATCCAAGAAGTCTCATCTTGAGGCAGTGAAGAGAATCATCAAGTATGTCAAGGGGCAATCAACTTTTCTATCTACTATGCTAAGGGATCGAACAAGAATCTTGTTGGATATTGTGATGCTGTCTAGGCTGGAAGTGTGGATGATAGGAAAAACACAAGTGGAGGTTGTTTCTTCTTAAGAAACAACCTAATTTCGTGGCCGAGCAAGAAGCAGAAACAACCTAATTGACTTTTCTGCGTTGCGTGGTAGTTGTGTGGTTTATATGTTACAAATGCTTGAGAGATAGAAAGCTAAAAAAGAGGAGATTGAAGATGTAGTACCTGTTACAGTACTTGTGACAATACTTGTGACAATACCTGTGACAGTACGTGTGGCAGTACCTGTGACAATATTTGTGACAGTACCTGTGACAGTGAAACGAGTGACGATGTCACAAGAATGGAAACAACTGCAACATTCTGGATAAAGACGAGTTGGATGTCTTGTTGGAGCAAGAAAATTCTCGTAATATTTGGAGATCTAGCTGCTGGCGGTTTTGAGACAATATTCTAAAGGAAGATATCTTGAAGAAGATAATCATGAATATATTAAGTAGATATATTTCGTGATTATCTTATTGTTGCTACGGTTTTTAATATATTTAGTATAGATAGATTAATTATTACGTTTTATTCTTTAACATTTTGAGAGAGAAAGAAAAAAACATCTAGCAAGAGAGAAATAATATCTAGCAAAAAACGTTGAGAGCTTTTGTAAAAAAACTAAGATAAGAGACTCATGAATTTTATATACGGTTTTTAAGTAGTAGTATAGGCTAGAGATATAGCAAGATAAGATTGTCTTAATCTTGCTGTAGTTTCTGTTCAAAAATTTGTATGATATTTTAAAAGAGATCTAATAATATACAAAAAATCTTTGTTGAGACATTTATCGTTATCTAACTAAATAAAAGTCACTAATTATGCATTTTGGTTAAGCCACGTCAGACTGATGCTCAAATCACCTCCTCCCACCACGTAAGCTCCCTCTGCCAAAAAATGCATTTGTTTTTCTCATCATCTCTATATGGGCCAGCTTCACCAAAACCTAAGACAAACATCTAACTAAAAGGCCACCTTTTATTTCCATCCCACCAACATCTTCATCCAATCCTAATCCATTATTAACCATTCCTCTCTCTACCTCTCCCTAATTCGAACCCTAATCAGTTACTAACCACCCGTCAATTCATATTTTCTTCTTCCGTTCGCCTGACTTTAATCGGCAATAATTGCAGCATTTACGGCGTCGCCTCCTCACATCTTCCTATGTAACTGCCTAACTAACTCCATTTATACGATTGTTTCATGTTGTTTCTTCCTCTGTACAGAATCATGATGCTTCCTACTCCGTGTAGCTGCTTCCGTCTCCAAACTCGTCATTCTGCTTTCTCCTCTCTATTCCGTCCAACTGTTTTCTCCCCCATGCTGTGGCTCGTCTCTGCTTCCATTTTGCAGTGTTTGTTGAGCTTCTACTGAGAGTGTTCGCTTCCGCTGCGGCTGTGCTTGGTATTTTCCGTCTAAGTGCTAAAGTTGTTTTTTATATGCATTAGTTACGCTGCTAAATCTGGATTCCTGTCTAGGAAAGTCAGGTTGTGCCCAATATCGCCTCATAACTCAAACGTAGAAAAGCCGACTGCCAAGAAGCTGCTGGTGTTGTGGATCGATCAAAAGTATAAAGGTAAGAATAATGAGAAATAAAATAAGAAAGATTTAGATTTTTCATTTAAAGGCAAGATTATTTGATGAAGACCATTAATGAGTAGTTGTTGGTACATGGGTTCATGTTTTGAGATTGTGATCTAGGTCGAAAGAAAAGGAAACAAATTCATAAAAATTCTTTTAGATGAATGGTTAAAACTTTGCTTTGAATGTGTATATATAGACTACTTAGTTTGGTGATCTTGGGAGAGACCTGATGATACTCTTGCAGACAGTAGAATATCATTCAGTGTCCAGCCAAAGATGAAAGTTTTGGCAATTGGTGAGAAGGTAAGGTACGTAATTCTTAGTGGGAAATTTGATCAGGTTAGTTGTATGAACGATTCTTATGAACTTATAAAGTCTAACATCCCCGGAGATAAAGAAAGAGATCTTTATTTAGCCAAGAGAAAAACCAAGAGATCACATCTTCTGTTTCGATATTGATTTTCCAGGTGTGAGTTAAACTGTCAAATTTAGAAATGGAGGGTCATACAGGTGATCCGTGATATCAAAGCCATTGTTTTTGCATGTGAGGTTGTTTATCTTGCTGTGAAGGTATTCTTTTCCCTAAAATGGTTAAGTCTAGATAATATGATTGAGTGATTCAGTCCACACTTGATGTTGCAGATGATATTTGATGCGATCGAGCAAGTGAAAGGCAGAAGACTGGTTAAGAGTGATAAGTCTGGGAAGCCTTCTTTGGATAAAGAAGGAAAGCTTCAGATTCTAACTTCTCACACACTCAACCCATTAAGTCCATACATGCGTTATTACCATAACGTACAAACATTTTTTTTATAAAAGATTTTCGATTAAAAACATCAGACTAAATTTGATACATTTACATTGTGGATCAAAATGTGTTGTTGTATAAGCCAAATGTCATTGTTAAAACTAATGACAATGATTTGATAGATAACTCAAATCACAAATGTGACAAATTGGAAATAATTATATAGTATTCTAACAAAAAAATCAACGGAACTTATATTTTAAAGAATATGTGGNCGGAACTTATATTTTAAAGAATAGGTGATAAATGAGTTGGTTAAAATAGTGATTATTGATTATGCAGCTACTTTAAGGGAAAAATAAAATTTAAAATTGAAAAAGAAATTTAAACAAGCAAATAAAAAGAAAATGATAATCTTATTTAATCATTTCTTAAAGATTAAACACAACTATATATATCATTTAAAATCCTTAATAATATCATAATTATTTTCTATACCAATTAACAATTTTTTAATTTTATTTTAGATAGTGATTCTACGATACTATTTTTCATAAAAACAAATAATAGACAAAGTAAGACATTATGATAATATTAATATTATTTTACTATTAAATTCTTATTATAAAATATATAATTGAATTCAAATAATTAAGCAAACTCTTATTAAGTTTAAAAAAAGTTGTACAAAAAGTTAAAGTAGAAAAATTTATAGAGAAAAAATTAATAAGGTGTAGGTATGTTATCAGGTAGTGAAGAACATAAATTTTACATGATCTAATATCCCTGTAAAAATATTTCTTTGTTTCTCATATTAAAATAGAGGTTCTCACATGTTTGTAGCTACATTTAATGTATTTTTTGATGAAATGAATTTAATTAAAAAAGAAGAAGAAGATATAGTTAATCAAAAGAGTTTTACTTTACGGATCCAAGCCACTTTAGAACAATTTTAATATTTATATAATGTAACTATAAATTCACATATATATATATGTGTGTTTTTGCAGAGTGTGTAATTTGTGTGGGAGGATATGGGAGAACTTAAATTTCTTATGAAGTTTCATTGGCTACGGATGCAAGTATATAGTAGCCAATAACCATTTTGGCGTGTAATAATTTCGCTTGCCTTAGACAATTCAGTAACCTCTGAAAATCCCCTGTTTTACCCTTTCTAGGTAAAATGACATGATCTACTTAGTACGTATGGTTTTTTATTTCTATTGCTTTTGATTTCTAAGGTTTTAATTCTAATTATTCTAAACGATTTTCAAAGATTATTCGATGTGTAAGACTTTGAACTATACATCATGAATAAATTGTTGAGATGTTCCTAAATCATATGTGGTTATTCTCTTCTTAATTGAAAAAGTAACACACATCATTACCACTCAATCACAGTTTGATTTCGCTTATATATAGAATCTCACAAAATTTAAATGTATGTTTCCTATGACTGTAAAATATAAAAGAATTGTTCGTGGGAAAAAAATGTAAATGCGCCGCTTATCTTACCTACTAAAAGGAGTATATGTAAGTAATGGTGAGTTAGCTTTTAAAAATGAGTACACAAGTATGTGTCCCGTTTACAAGCCACGATGCTATATAAATTTTTCGAAACTCCTGACATTTTTGGTTAACAGAGATGAAAGGTAACCAAAATTGTCTCTAGGGTAAAAAGGTTTATGACCTTGATACTCATAATTACTTTACTCCTAAAATGATTACAAGTAAATAACAAGAAACCTATCATCTATATACTGGAACCTGAAAAAAACTTATTTACATTTGGTTTTACTTAGCAACCATATTATTGGAGTGTTATGTTTAACAATCACACTCACTTATATATGAAAAAGTAATAAAAAATAGAAAGGAAAAAGGCAAAAGAACTTCCAATCACACTCGGTTTTGAGAACTCCTTTCTCGATTGAGACTTAACATCATAAGGCAAGTTTGGGTTCTCTCTTGCTTGGCCGGTGAAAAAGTGGAGAAAATTTATTGGGAGAATAAGGATGAAGAGGATGAGAGGAAAAAGAAGCGAAGTTAGAAGAAGAAGAAGAAGAAGAGAGGAGAGTCGAAGAGTGAAAATCCATTTTCACAAGATTTACTTTAACGACGACAAAAAAGGTAGAAAGAGAAACGAAAAAGTGAGGATGATCAAAATAAGTCGTAGTTACTTTTGTGTTAGACCAAATAAAAAATTACTAAAATACATATTTTATTCAAATACAATAGGGAAAAATGAGCACACTGCTATTGTCAATTTACAAAGAAATAACTAAACATAAATTATCTATACAATGCCTTTAAATATATGTCATATATCAAAAATGTATTAAAATTTGGATGAACTTTTTAAAATTACAACCAAAATATGATTTAAGTTTGCGGAAGTCCAACAAAAATTAATAATAAAATAATATAAGTTTTTGGAAAAAATTCTTCCCTTTTGTAATCTAAATAAAAAGGAATAAAAATTAGAGATACGTGATATGTAATTTGGTTTTTTTTAACGAATTCAAATTTAATTAATGGTTGTTGTTTGTATATTGACTGTAATTTCTATTTAAAATTTCTCATGACAAATTTAACGTGTATAGTTAGTTACTGATATATAAGTGGACATACATTCAAATAATATAATCTCCTTCAAACCAATTATCAAATTAGCTTTTTTATGGAAAGCAATATATCAAAATTTTTAATAATACAAATTAACTTAGAATTGTTTCATAGTATCGACGCAAGCTAGAATCACACTAGAGTAGAAAAATTGGCGCCGGAGAAAAGAAAGAGGTCTCGATCCTAAGAGACGAAAACAACAAAAACAACAAAACTAGACAGTTATCTCATACACTTACTTTGAACTATTTCACGCTTTCAATTAGCTATACCACTTAAACCTGACATTCCATAAGTCTTCCGCTATTTCCAATATTAACCAAAAAGGTATTTAATGGTTACTACTGTCATATTCATAACAATTACAAAATATAATAGGAAACAAACCCAACAACGAACAAAATGAAAAAAATTATCCTATTATTTCAACTCGCTGGAGTTTCCTAGACTCCCAACACATAAGCTCAAACTCAAAATATGTGTGTCATTTATGCTCATAAGCAACATAAACCAAAGAGAATGACTATATAACGGGACAAGGCTAACTATCACACAACTGGACGATAGGATAATTGAATGACAAATAATCAAAAGACAAATGTCAGCGAAAAGATCCTAATACCAAAGATTATTCTTTTACCAACCAAAACAAATCACCCATTTACACTACATAGACATCAATTCTCAATCAGGGTTTGCTCTGTGGTGACTATAAAAAAATCCAAGGGAAAAGCTTAAAACAAATACTCATATACTTGCCCATACCAGTCTTTAGTCATGGGAAACTTTATGGTATGCTTTCATAAGTCTCAACCCGACAAAGCTACGCATCTTACAAGGAAATAAAGAATCAGAAGAGAGCGTCAAAAATATCATCTACAAAGAAATTCATAATAGACTACCAACAAAAATATGTACACAGTATTAGATGAATAAAACTGAACAATATAACGTACGTTGTAGGTCACATATGAGAAGAGGATCGACAATCGCTTCATAACGTCAGGTAAAAGATATTGAATACACTAATGTGCAGAAAGACAACTAAACAAACATGATCTATAAATAAAAATAAAGAAATATTTGCTACCATTTGCAAATTACCAAAGGCACTACAACAGAGAGAACAACATTTTTACTACATGAAAAAACACATGAAACTTTCCGGAGTGGAAGATATGGGCACCACCAAGCATCTCCACATTACGATATCAATTTATTTAGCTGAAAAATCTTTCCTTCATGTGGTTATCTTTGAAATTGTTATATCTATTGAACATCTTTTAAAATTTTAAGATTTTGCTACAACATATATATTCAAATTACTTAACTTTTAAACATTAGACACTCTTAAATAAAAAAAAAACCCCATCAAAAGATAAACAACCAAAATAAACCACGCGAAAACTCCCAACAAATGACGATCACAAAATCGCGCGTAACACGAAGATACTACTAATAATTTTTAAAATCGTTTTTGTGATAATCCTTACATTTTTCGATTAGTTCGTATGAATTAATTTGTTTTGAAATACAATTTTTAATCTTTTATCAAAGATAAATAATATTCTTTCTTAGGAAAAGAGATTTTGGTCAGTCCATGAAAGCGAAAAGATTCACAAAAGAGAGCGAGAACACTGTTGGACACGTGTCCTTACATTAACACGTGTCAAATTCTTGCTGACAGCTGTCCTTGGTGGCTCTATAAGTTTGCAACGTAGACAATCCACAAATGCAAAAAGAAACGAAAGACAAGAGTTAAAAGAGAGAAATTTCAAGAAGCCAAAGTTACGAAGAAGAAGAAGAAAGTGTTTTGCATTTGATTGATAAACATGGCGGCTTTGCAATTAACCAGAACGGCTTTCTTTGGTCTCTCTAAGGCTTTAGCTAAAAGCCGAGCTCCGACAACTTTTGCGGTGGTGGTTGGTCGGAAAAGCTCTCGTGTCTTCTTCTCCTCATCTGTTAACCATTCTAAGGTATTAGGTTGCCTTCTGTGGCAAGAAATCCATAAATCTAGTTCATCTTGGAAGTTCTAAGAATCTAAAATTGTTTTGCTTTCTTAAAATATCAGATTTATCTTTGGTATAAGGTCAAATTTACACAAGATTCTATAGTTTTAGACGCTTGTTGATTGAACTAGCTAGTAGAAGGTTAGCTTGTGTGACAAGATATCGAAAAGTAATGTGAAACATTCAGGAATGACCAATGATTCTTGTTGTTTTCAGGGAAGAAATGATCCGGTAGAGAAAGCCAGAGACTCTAGGGCAGATTTGGCTTATGATTCGAAGAAATGGAGAGAAGAATCTGGAGAATACTCGGAAGCTAGCAAAGACAAAGCTAAGGATAAAGCTTATGATGTGAAGGAGAAGACAAAAGGTTATACGGAAAAAGCGGGGGATAAAGTGAATGAAGGTGCGACAAGAGCGGCAGATAAAGCGTATGAGACCAAAGAGAAGGCTAAGGACAAAGCTTCTGACATGAAAGAGAGAACTAAAGATTATGCAGAACAAACTAAGAATAAAGTGAATGAAGGAGCGACTAAAGCGGCTGATAAAGCCTTTGAAACGAAGGAGAATGCTAAGGACAAAGCTCATGACGTGAAAGAGAAGACGAAAGATTATGCGGAACATACTAAGGACAAAGTGAATGAAGGAGCCAGCAGAGCTGCTGACAAAGCCTATGATACCAAAGAGAATGCTAAGGACAAAGCTCATGACATGAAAGAGAAGACGAAAGATTATGCGGAGCATGCTAAGAACAAAGTGAACGAAGGAGCGAACAGAGCAGCGGATAAAGCAGGAGAGACTAAAGACAGAGCAAAGGAGTATGCAGAGGACTCAAAGGAGAGAGCAGATGATATGGCTCATGGGTTTAAGGAAAAGGCTCAAGATGTTGGTGAAAAGACAATGGAGACTGTGAAAGATGTGTGGGAGACGGCGAAGAGCACGGCTCAGAAGGTGACTGAAGCAGTGGTTGGGTCCAGTGAGGAGGCAGATAAGGCTCGGGATGATGTTGACAAGGGGTTAGAAGATCTATCGAAAAAAGCCTATGAAAATCGGAAAGAGGATGATGATATCAAAAGGTTTTAATTTCACGAAACATATGTGTGTCTACGTCTTATATATATAAGTGTTCTTCTTTATGCTTAAAATGCTTTTGCTCAGAACTTTGACAACAAGTCTTTAGATGTTTTATGGTTGTGGTTACGTTTATGTGCACGTATACTTTATAACTCAAATGAACCACGTGATTGAGTAAATCCTAAGAAAATCTATATTCAAATTGGTAATAGTGATGTTTGTGCTAGCGAAATATAGCAAACTAATTATCAATGGATCATTTTTTCCTTGTATTTAGAGAATTTTCTAATGACCGGCCCTGAGGACATGTAATATGCATGAACATATAAATTACATTTGCTTGCATATTATGAGTTTTTAGAAGCTGGGACGGTGGCAGGATCGGCATCTCTTCCGGCGAGTCTGGCTACTCTGGTAACGCCGGGATCAGGACGGAAAGTGGACGTGTGGAGGAGTGTGTTTCATCGGGCAAGTAATGTAACCACAAGGGAGATTGGTGCTAATGTCTTTGACAAACCTTCTCAGCCTAATTCTCCCACGGTTTATGCTGGTAAATTATACTGAGCAACTTCGTTTTTTAATCTACATACGCTTTGTTAATGACCTTTATAATCTCTGTCCAAGCAAACTATAACTAATATTACATTTCTTTACCGTTAGCATTCTTGTTTATACTAATATTTTTGAGGACTAAGATGTCTATTTTCATCTCTTATATATTGTTTGATATATTATCATTCAAATCATATGAAAAATTATTATGTAAACTAAGGGTGTGTATAGCCATATAGAGTGGATCTCGATCTCGAACATATGCTAATTTTAAAATGGTGATTTTAAATCTTTTCTTGACGACAAAATAATCGTGTGGCGGGATGTACAGTCAGGGTCGGTCTTGAGCACAAGCATAACAAATATAGGTTTGCGGTCCATTTTTTAGAGGAGAAGAATTTAATATTTAAACCGGCTCATTTTTTAAAAAGATTTTTAAAACGTATGTAAAATCGGCCCATATTTTCTTTGCGGATTGCGACCTTCAAAATCTCAGGGTCGGCCTTGTGTACAGTAACGAGAGTAAGAGTCGGCACCGTTGAAGCGTGCCATTATAAACACTAGGCGTGAGCATTTTGGATCGGATAACCTGACCCACCTTATAGCCGACCGAATTAGCGGGTAAGAGTCGGATATGGATAATACTAATTACCCGTTTGGATAGAGAATTTTTCTTTAAACGGGTAAGAGTAATTATATGGATATCCATTTTACTTATTCACATAACTAAAAATTAAAAATGATCTACATATGTAGTAATATTAGTAATATTTAACTAACATTTTTTGTCTAAATAAAATTTTAAATTAGAAAAAAATTAAAACCAATAAATATGTTATTGAATAATATTTTTTATGCTTAATGTAACTTTAATTTTTAATTTTATAAAAAAAATTATAGGAAATAGTACTCTAAAAAATATTATACTATTATTATATTATAGTATAATAGTATAAGATTTCACAAGAATCTTATAGGAAATAGTATTATTTTTAAACAGAAAAATGTACTATTATTTATAGGAAAAGTTATTTTAAAGATAATACTATTCTTTAAAGATAATACTATTTTTAAAATAATACTATTTAAAATAGAATCTTATAGGAAATAGTATTATTTTAAAATAGTATTATCTTTAAAATAACTTTTCCTATAAAATAATGCATATCTTTAAAATAATACTATTTAAAATAATACTATTTAAAATAGAATCTTATAGGAAATAGTATTATTTTAAAATAGTATTATCTTTAAAAAATATTATACTTTTATTATATTATAGTATTAACTTTTTGTTTTAAATTATATTATTTGGTGATTATCATTTAAAATAAAATAAAACATAATAACTTAACTAAATGAATAAAATAAATAAATAAATACAAAATATAATATATCTTATTAATTCTAATACAATAATCTAAGATTTCAAAAAAATATTATTTGGTGATTAACATTTTAATCTTGTCAAAATATAAATATATTATAGTATATATTTATCAAAAATATATTATTTGGTGAAATCTTAGATTATTGTATTAGAATTAATAAGATATATTATATTTTGTATTTATTTATTTATTTTATTCGTTTAGTTAAGTTATTATGTTTTATTTTATTTTAAATGATCATTTAGTTAGATGATGTAAAAAAATTAAGTTTTTTTTATTCTCAAGAGGTTCAGAGTTCGCGGGCCCCTAATCCTTCAGAGTGGGGTCAGACCGTGTAAGATATTCATTTTTGGCGAACCAACCCCTCCCAACGCACTTGAACTCGTGACCTCCTCTTTTAATAGACAAGCTTTTACCACTATGTAAAAAAAATAAGTTTGTTTAGGTGGACACTCTAGATCGAGAGAAAAGTCCCTAATTATATATAAGATTGAAAGTTAGAGATGTTAATTTTGATTTCAAGGCGATTGTACTAACTTATAAACAATCAATGTGCCGTATGATTGATGTCTTAATCACTTAAGGCACTTGAGTTTCTGCGTTGTTATCTCTCAAGTCAATAGAATCCTTTTATTACTTTGGTTGTTATTGCATCAACGAGTTTGCAATAACCGGATTCCTAACAAGTAGTTAATAAGTGTTGGAATTTTCAGACTTTCTCATCAACCAGATTCTTCTTATATGATGACTACAAAATTCTAAACCAAACCTCATACATCTCCTAGCCTAGAAACCAAAGCATTTATCCAACTAGATACTTCCTCAATTTCAAATTATATTGCGATTAGAGTTAAAATTTTGTCTTACTCTATAAATGTCGTTTTACATTTTCAATGCAATATTTTTGATCAAATTTTTAGTTTTATTTCTACTCATTCAGCTTATTAATTTGTAACACTAAAGAATTTAATAGATTAATTAGGGATAATATAGAATTTTTTTTATCTATGTGAGAAAACCTTAAACGACCATTGTATTGAAAAGTACTAAAAATGTGAAAATAGAAACACAATACCAAAATTTCCTTATACTGGGAACCCTATGTCCTGGGTGGCAAATCGAGGAAATAATCGTGCTCGTGTGCGATGTCGCCTAGACCGAGCTCTAGGTAATGCGGATTGGCAAGAGCGTTTCACGCATTCTACTGTCAAATACCGTAGGATGTGGGGTTCTGATCATAGGCCAGTTCTCGCTCACATCCTCTCACGACCTCTTCACCTGCGGAAGGCCTTTCGTTTCGATAAGCGTTTGATTAAGAAGGAGGGGTTTGATGAGGCTATTAAGAATGGATGGAAGGCGTTACCCCTGGGAATGGATATTCGGGCAAAGATTAGCTTGTGTAGGAAAGCCATTGTTTCCTGGAGTAAGAATGATCGTCTGGCATCGGAACATACTCTTGAGGAGCTTAAAGAAAGAGCTGACAATCTTCACATGACAGATGGTATTACTCCTAAGGAGATAGAGTCTGCTACAATAGAGTTGCATGATGCTCTCAAGAGTGAAGAGTTGTTCTGACGGCAAAAGAGTAGGGCTCTGTGGCTTAGGGAAGGGGATCGAAACACGAGTTTCTTCCATGCGACCACGAAACAACGCCGGTCGTGTAATAAGATTGTTCGTCTCAAGAACGAGAGAGGTGAGGTCATTGAACAAGAGGAGGGACTTGTGGCCATTGCCACAAGGTATTTCTGCGAGTTGTTTCAGACATCTGGACACTTAGCTATTGAGGAGGTGTTGGATATTATTCCAACCAAGATTACTGTGACTATGAATGAGGAGCTAACGAGATCGGCAACGGAAGAGGAAATACGAAAAGCATTGTTCGCCATGCACCCTGAAAAGGCTCTGGGGCCGGATGGGATGACTGCACTGTTCTACCAACACTTTTGGGACACTGTTAAGCAAGATGTGATCCATATGGTCAATGAGTTCTTGGTGGAAGGCATCTTTATGCATGATTTGAACGAGACAAACATTTGTGTCATCCCAAAGAAGGAAACACCTTTGGAGATGAAGGAGTTTCGACCTATATAAGTCTTTGTAATGTTGCATATAAGATTATATCTAAACTGCTTAGTCAAAGACTGAAACGAGTTTTGCCTCACGTCATTTCGGAGACCCAGTTGGCCTTTGTCGCTGGGAGACTGATTACAAACAATATATTGGTGGCTCAAGAGATGTTCCATGGTCTTCGAACAAACCCTGCAGGGTAATATAAACGCATGGCCATAAAATCTGATATGGGTAGAGCCTATGATCGCGTGGAATGGGACTTTGTTGAGGCAGTGATGCGCAAGATGGGATTCGCGGATAAATGGATAGGATGGGTCATGCGATGTGTCAGATCGGTTTCGTACCGGGTTTTGATCAATGGCCAACCGCGAGGCCATATTATGCCTGCGCGAGGATTGCGACAAGGAGATTCTTTGTCTCATTTTATCTTCATAATGTGTACGGAAGTGCTCATTGGTTTTCTAAGAGAGGCGGAGTGGTTGGGACGCATAACCGGAATGAGAGTAGCGAGAGCTAGTCCTCCAGTGTCCCACCTGCTATTCGCAGACGCCATCCTCTTTTTTTGTAAGGCGGAGCCCCAGGAATGTTTGGAGATATTGAGGATTCTAGAGGTGTATGGAAAACCTTCGGGCCAGCGAGTTAACCTGGAGAATTTCTCGCTTATGTTTGGGAAGAAGGTATCGGATGATATCAGGCGGGAGTTGAATACTATTCTGGGTATTCAGACTGAAGGAGGGCTAGGAACCTACTTAGGTATCCCGAAATATTTGAGTGGCTCTAAATGTAAGGTCTTTGCCTTCATTAGGGATCGCTTACAGGACCAAGTGAATATGTGGTCTACGAAGTGGCTGTCTAAGGGCGGCAAGGAGGTTCTGATTAAGGCGATTGCTCTAGCTTTGCCGGCATATGTTATGTCGAGTTTTCTCTTGCCCCTGGAGACATGTGATCAGATCACGGGTGTGATAGTGAGGTACTGGTGGAGCTCAGATCCTCCTTGGCGGGGTATTCACTGGGCAACATGGGACAAGCTATGCGCTTCGAAGGAGGATGGGGGACTAGGTTTCCGCACACTTCATGAGTTTAACTTGGCCCTTTTGGCCAAACAGCTGTGGTGTCTCATTAGATTCCCGAATTCTCTTCTGACGAGAGTTCTTAGGGGCTGGTACTATAAATATTCTACACCACTACAAGCCCCTGAGGCGGCTAGACCTTTTTATGGATGGCAGAGTATTCTTGCTTCGAAGTCTCTGCTTCTTCGTGGCTTACGCAAGAAGATTTGCTCTGGTCTTACTACCAGTGTATGGGAGGATCCTTGGATCCCGACGTGCCCGGCTAGGCCACCTAGGGCACGCATCCCAGTGGCGCATCCGTTGATGGTGGTCAGTGGTTTTATTGATAGGGAGTCAAAGCAATGGAATATTGAGAAATTAGAGCAGTTTGTGGTACCAGAAGATATTCCCATCATTCGGAGCTTGCCTATTGCACGATCATTCCACAGGGATGCGTTTTGCTGGCAGTTCACTAAATCTGGGCAGTATACAGTTCGGTGTGGCTACAAGGTTGGGCGTGCTCTATCTGTGGAGGAGAATGAAGTTGACCAACCGAGTCTTGATGGCTTGAAGAGTTTTGTGTGGACGGTAGATGCTCCGCATAAGATGTGCCACCTTATGTGACAAATGTTGTCTGGTTACTTGGTTGTGACTCATAATTTAGTGCAGCGAGGGATGGTTTGTGTGGATCGTTGTCCATGTTGTGGAGTTCCCGAGGAAACCATTTTTCATGCTTTCTTTGAGTGCCCTTCGGCGATTCAGGTGTGGGCATTGGCCCCTTCACTGGTGATTCCAGGCGTGTTCCCAACATCCAGCGTGTATAGCAATTTGGCTTATCTTTTTTGGCGGGATGGTAGTCAGCCTTTGGATGCACATGCATCATACCCATGGTTATTGTGGTTTATTTGGAAGGCGCACAATGAGCGACTGTTCCAGAGGACTACGCGAGAGGCGCCAACACTTCTCAACCGTGCTATATCTGAATGGCGAGCATGGGAGGAGGCGCGTGAGGTACCGACTTCGCCTCGGAGGATGGTCACAAGTCCGCAAGCCGTATGTTTGCGTAACATATGTCTGGTAGATGATTCTTGGAAGGTGTTGAACATTCATAGTGGGATGGGTTGGTCTCTGTTTGGAGCCAATGGAGAATGTACCCTTATGGGCTCTCGCAATCAGTTTCGGCGATTGTCCTCGCTACACTCTGAGCTTGAAGCTCTTATTTGGGCGATGCAGAGTATAGCGGCTCATTCGGAGGTCCAGGAGTTCGGTACTGACAGCCAGGATGTTATGAGTATGATTGCGAAGCCTGATAATTGGTCAGTCTTTGCGACGGAGTTACAAGAGTTCGAGAGAGAGAAGAGTGCCTTCCCATCATTCAAATTAATCTGTATCCCACGAGAGTCAAATTCGAAAGCATATCTTTTAGCTAGGTTAGCTAGATTGCATTCTTCTATTTTTTCGTTTGTGGATTCTTTTGTTCCGGTGTGGCTTGCTGCACCACCTCAAGTTTTTTGAGTAATAGAAGAGCTTTTGTGTCAAAAAAAAAAAAACACAATACCAAAAAGAGAGATCGAAAAGGTCTTTGTTTAAAGAAGTTTCAATTGAGATTACGCTAAACAATCTAATATATGATGAATCCAATGTATCAACCAACCCCAAGATAGAAGACTTCTTTTTTTAATATATAAATTTGACCAGGGTGTCAATATGTTGTAATAGCTAAACAAACAAAATTTAGATCTTCTTCGGTACCATCACGAGTTAATCCTAAAGAGAAACTAATGATTGAGGCAAACGTCCATTATGATTTTTTTATTAATCGTGTGAATTATAATCACAAAGCCCTAACACCTGTATTTATAGCCTTCCTAAACCGCCTAGATGTCAACCTTGACTTGGATATCTAAAGGACAACCTACGGAAACCCGCATTCACCTCGAACAAATGCCGAAGCTTACTAGTACGTAAGAGATATAAGTCACCTTGAAATAACATAAGCTTTTGAGATCACAAGTCAGTATTGTCTACTAACACCATCATCTGCAAGTTTTTTTTATCTTGAGATCTTAAAGAGGTCGGTCCAATAGACCTATAAGCAACTTGCCAAATCCAATATTCAGACGCTTGGTTACAACAAGGAGACACAATTTCTCAGATATTTTGTTTACCTTTTAACTAGGATTCTTGAATGTTCATACAGAAAATGAAATCTCTGTTTCTTTACTTCTTTTGGGCATGATTTGAAATCTTTAAGTCAAGCCCTTGAAACAACTTCTCTAAATCTGAAAGTTCACTCTCAAGATTTAGTCCGTCTTCTCGTGTGATCTTCTCCTGCAACTCGGTTAGTCTGAGAGTCCCAACATTCAGTTCGTCTGCAGAATCTCTAAGTACTTGTCTCATCGTATCATTTTCCTGTTGAGCATCTCTGTATCGCCTTTTTAAAGACCGGTATCCATCAATAGACTTCAAAAGCTGTTCAGAAAGCTCTTTGTTTCTTCCCTGAAGAGCCGCGTCGTTATCTCCTTGACCATCAACATCTCCTTTCTTCTCTTTACTGCTCTGTACTTTCTTGAGTAATTTATCATTCTGAGCCCTGAGATCACTAACAAGCTCCTCCAATTCACTCATTTCGCGAGCTTTCCTCGAAAGCTCCAAAGCCATTATCTCTTTCTCCTTCCCTAAACTTGAACACATCATCTGAAGACTCTTTCTTGCAGCCATGCTCGCACTTAGCTCTTTTCTCAGCTTCTGAACATCATCAAGATCGTTTAGTGGCGGCTTCATCGAGTTTTTGTTCGGATCTTGTCTCGGTTTGAGATCTGTGTTGCATCGTCGAAGCTCTTTTTTCACAGATGATGATGATGATTGTTGTTGAGCTTTCTGGATTCGTGTCTTTAGATCGTCGAGAATCGTCATCATTGTGTTGACTCTCTGTATTTTCCAATCATCGTGTTGCTTTGAGGTTGCTTCGTTGTGATCTTGAACGAGTTTCAGCAGTAGTTTCACGTTCGTAGAGACTCCTACACACACAGAAGTACACAAGAGCACATTTTAAAACTTATTCCTTGTGACGCAAGTCACAAACTCTTTAAAGAAGATTGCTTTCTTGTCCAGAAAGGAAGCAACAAAAGTTGGGAAACAAGGTTCTAAATCGATCTTTATGAACGTAAAATCAAATCTGAGGAAGATCAAGAGAGATTAGTAAATAAATGTAAATGATTATACCTTCTAAACCAGAATCTTCATGAGACTTGTTTTCAATGGCTCTTGTTGGTGATGTAATAGATTCAATATCAGAAGGAGCTAACTCCGGGGAAGAAAAAGCTCGAATCCGGCTCATTTTTTCCCGTTTTCGAACGCCGCCTTCGGAGAATCAACCAGACAAAAAAACAAATTGCTGAATAAGGAAGAGGTTTGGAAATTGGACAATAACAGATTATGGTGGTTGTGGCTGTTGTTGTTGTTGTACTTTTTTGCAACTTCCATGTTTTGTAAAGCGTAATTAGCGGATAATCATTTTTCTTTGACCCTTTTGCCTTGGCCAATTTTTTCTTCGGCTAAACTTATCCGTCTTTCCCTCATTTCACGCTCTGATTTTCTTCCTATTCTAAAAAAAACTAACATCGCATGTTAACTATAGAAATGCGTAATAAACAGAATGCGTAATAAACAGAGTATAACGTATAGTTTAATGGTATGCGGTTTTCTTATTCCCATATGCGGCTTTGAAGATAAGTCATATAGGGTATCCAAGCTGAAGGAGGGCTAGGAACCTACTTAGGTATCCCGGAAGATTTGGGTGGTTTTAAATGCAAGGTTTTTGCCTTTATTAGGGATCGCTTGTAGAACCGAGTGAATATGTGGTCTTCAAAATGGCTATCCAAGGGTGGCAAGGATGTTCTGATCAAAGCAGTTGCCCTAGCTTTACCGACGTATGTTATGTCAAGTTTTCTATTGCCCCTTGATACGTGTGATCAGCTAACGAGTGCGATAGCGAGATACTGGTGGAGTTCAGATCCTCCTCGGAGAGGTATTCACTGGGCGACTTGGGATAAGCTATGTGTTACGAAGGCGGAGGGAGGGTTAGGATTTCGGACAATACATAAGTTTAATTTGGCTCTCTTGGCTAAACAATTGTGGCATCTCATTCGATTCCCGCACTCTCTGCTTGCAAGGGTCCTTAGAGGCCAATATTTTAAGTATTCTTCCCCGCTACAAGCCCCTGAGCCGGATAGTCCTTTCTATGGATGGCGGAGCATTATAGCTTCCAAGCCTTTGCTCTTACGTGGGCTTCGTAAGAAGATTTTCTCCGGTCTTAATACAGTATGTGGGAGGATCCTTGGATCCCGATGAGCCCTGCTAGGTCGACGAGGGCACGAGTCCCATTGGCACATCCGTTGATGGTGGTCAGTGATTTTATTGTTAGGGATTCGAAGCAATGGGACCTCTAGAAGTTAGAACAGTTTGTGGAGCCAGACAATATTCCCATCATCAAGAGTTTGCCCATTGCACAATCATTCCACAGAGATGAGTTCTGCTGGTAGTTTACTAAATCAGGGCAGTATTCAGTCTGTTATGGCTACAAGGTTGCGCGTGCATTATCTTTGGAGGAGATGGAAGTTGGACAACCGAGTCTCAATGCCTTAAAGAGCTTCGTTTAGACGGTGGATGCTCCGCACAAGATTCACCATCTTATGTGGCAAATGTTGTCTGGTTACCTGGCTGTGACTCATAATTTGGTGCAGCGAGGGATGAATTGTGTGGACCTTTGTCCGCGCTGTGGAGCTTTTGAGGAATCTATTTTTATGCTTTTTTGAGTGTCCTTCCGCGGTTCAGGTGTGGGCTTTAATTCCATCAGTGTTACGACCAGGTGTGTTCCCAACATCCAGTGTTTAATTTCTAGCAATTTGGCTTATCTTTTCTGGAGAAATGATAGCCAGCTCATGGATACACATGCGTCCTACCCATGGATCTTGTGGTTTATATGGAAGGCACGCAACGAGAGACTCTTCCAGAGGATTACGAGAGAGGCCCCAGATCTTCTGAGCCGTGCTATTTCTGAATGACGGGCGTGGGAGGCAGCTCGTGATTTGCCGACCTCGCTAGGGACACAGGACACAAGTACGCAAACCTTATGTTTGCGAAAAATTTGCCTGGTTGATGGCTCTTGGAAGGTATCGAACAATCATAGTGGGATGGGCTGGTCTTTGCTTGGAGTCAGTGGCGAATGCACTCTGTTGGGTTCTCGCAATCAATTTCGGCGGTTGTCCTCTCTCCACTCAGAGTTAGAAGCTTTGATTTGGGTGATGCAGAGCATGGCGGCTCATTCGGAGATTCAGGAGTTTGACACTGACAGTATGGATGTTATCAACATGATTGCGAAGCCCGATGACTGGCCAGCTTTTGCGACAGAGCTACAAGAGTTTGAGAGAGAGAAGAGTGCTTTCCCGTCTTTCAGGTTAATTTATGTTCCACGGGTATCAAATTCAAAGGCAGACCTTTTAGCTAGGTTAGCTAGACTACAGTCTTCTATTTTTTCGTTTGTGGGTTGTTCTATTCCGGTGTGGCGTGTTGCACCACCTCAAGTTACTTGAGTGATAGAAAAGCCCTTTTGTGTCAAAAAAAAAGATAAGTCATATAAGCAACCAATTAAAGTCACCGATATTTTAAAAATATTTTTAGGGCTACAAAAAATTTATTTAATAATAATAGTTATATATGTAGGACCATCAAACATGTTCACTAAAATCATGTCATTTGTAGAAGTCTCTTTAGTCCGGCGGTTGACTAAACAGTTAACTAACTTATAATAGAAGGTCTAAGGATCAATCTCTGAAGATGCGAGTCATTTAGAAATATTTAACATATTTTTATATGTATATGCAATTAATATTTTTAAAGTTTTTTTTTTTATCAAATATTTTTAAGTTTCAAATAGTATATTTTTAAAAATGGCTACTATTATATACTTTTTGATTGAGTCACTATTTATTTAGAGTGGCCCCGATTATTCCACCTGAATTCAAATCTTTTATATTGTAGGTTATAATACAAAATATATTTAAAAAAAACAAATGTAATTAAAAGTCTCAAAAATCTAAAAATGAAAATTGTATACAACAAAGGTGACAAAAAATATAAAACATAAAAATTTGAACAATCATATACCTAAAATAAACATGAAATTGCGTATTGATTTATTCATTCATGATTATAATAATTATTTTGAATATTTATTCATATTTTCAAGTATTTTAGATACTTATCTAGATATTGGTTTGGATTCGGTTTTTTCTCAACCCTTGCTATACTTGACGCGTATTTTCATAAATATATAATAATGCTAGAACTATAGTGTAAATTAGATAACGAAGGGAAAAAGTCCACTTCGTCTTTAATTTTGTTTCTCTTCTGTGTATTGACATTTTTTTTTATTCTCTCGGAAATGACTTCCTCCTCTTTGTTAAGTTTCACGGACTTCCAACTCAAATACAATTGGCAATGAGTGGATGACCCATGTAACTTATATATTAATCAATGTTTCCTTAAACTTCCGATGTGGGATTTTTTTTCCTCCACACCTCCCTTCGAGATAATGGTTCTTTTTAACCATTAATCTCGACTAATCCATCACGCTTCCTCCGAAATAATATTCTTTTTTAGCTATCTCAGAGGAATTGAGCCATCATTGGACCATCAATTAGTTGGTTGATCGGACCACATTTTGGGTTGGATTAATGAGGTAGAGTATGGGCCTGCTTCGGTACCATGTTAAGTTTCATAGGCTTCCAACTCAAAATCAATTGAAAATGAGTGGATTGGTCAATGTAACTTATATATTAATCAATGTTCCCTTAAACTTCTGATGTGTGATCTTTTCCTCCCCACTCTTCTTCACCGTCGGAAGCCCACATGACACCGCTTATGAATGACAAAGATTCCATTGGCTAGGTGGAGCTTCGCGGGAATTGACGTCTTCGATCTTGATGTGTCTTGGCAATGTTGATTTACTTGAAAACGCCCAAAGAGTATGCAGATCGTGAAGACGCTTATGTAAAGACCCATCGATGTGGTGAATAATCAACCTGAGAGATCACATGATTGTTTGTATTGATCGCAACGAGGGCGGCGTGGTCGAAATCAACATTAACCACTTCAACTATGATTCTCTTCTTACCTACATTGCCGACATATTTCTTTTATCTATACTCAATAATTTTGCTCTGGTTTCGAGGAAATCTCTAAATGTTGGATATGTTTGACTCGGTGATTATAGGGTTTAGATATGATTTTTTGTCAAGAATATGGATTGGAGAACACGTTATCCTTATTTTCAATCATATTATAAAGTGGCTAGGGTTCCTAAAGTAGTATATATACTTGTAAATTGATCATTATTGATAACTCTTCCACATTAGATTGTGGTTAATTCTTTTATTATAATATTCTTCTTTCGTAGATCAAAAAATCTGAGATGCCTTAGACACGCAATGCGTAATCAAATAACAGGCACGAGACTTTTCAATGCAGTCAAGAAACTCCTGTTCTCGAAGCCCTTAAGATTTCGCGCTACAAATTTTCGAGTCTAGATGTGAAAGTTATAGGTCATTCTTGCCCAAATCTAAGGACGTTGAAGCTAAACTAGACTTTTGCCAGCCTTGAATTCGATTTTGATAATGACGCTCTAGTTATTGCTGAAATTATGTACAAACTACGCTGCCTCGAGCTTTTCAGGAGCAGACTAACCAATACATGTTTCAACGCCATTCTTGATAGCGTCCTTCACTTGGAGCACATTGATATACGTAGTTGTCTCAACATTAATTTTGTCAAGGATTTGGAGAAGCGATGTTTTGAGAGGTTCATCTAAGTGCGACGAGGTACATTTAGTATTGCCCTTCTATCTAACATTATTTTAGTAGTCGATGAATCCTCAATGATCCATAATGACATAAGTAACTCATATGACTACACATGAAAAAATCCTCACATCTACAGTTCTCTCTCCTCGCCTCTGTAGAAAACCCTTGTCGCCATTGTTTTCTCCGGTACGGCTTCTACGTTGTCCTTTAAGCTTTTATTTCTGTTTGCTTCTCAGCTTCTCTTCTCCTCTGTTTTGATATGCTCTGTCGCTCTATGATGATTGGTGTTGTCGCGGTCCACTTGGTAGATCTTAGTGCACATGCCCAGATCCAGCGGCTCTCGATCTCTATTAGAGCGTAGGTGAGTTCCGGGCGGTGGGATTTGCTATGTAGGAGTGGGCTCTTAGGGTTAATTGGAGACAGTAAAATTTTGTTCGAATCTACCAGATCAGTTTCACTCCTCCTTCGCAGCGAGTTTAACTAATGTTGATCGGGTTCTTTCCTCCTCGCTTTGAGAAGGATCGAATGATGTTGTGGATTCTTTTAGTCTTTCAGAGTTTTAGATCGGTCTTAGGTCGTTATGCTTGAACCTCTCCTCGGCATCTTGGTCTGATTCTGCCTCGTCTATCCATTCAGGAAAGGCACTGACATTTTTTCTATTCCTACGATGGCACATGCAGTTGTAGTGGGGTGTCTTGTGTGTTGCCTCTTTCTCCTCTGGTCTTGTTGTGTGCTGATGTTTCAGGTTTTGCTTATATTTGGTGTCTTCTAGGGCGGTTTGGAAGCAAATCAGTATTGTTGGCTCTTTCCTTTCTCTTATCGTCTTAGGTAACAACTATTGTCCTTGAAATCGTCCCTCTCTCCGGATAGAATTTAGTGTGAGTCTTAGGTGGTTCAAGTTCCCGAGAAGCTTCTGAACGGTTGTTCAGTTCTCAGTCATGGCGGCTGGTAAGTTTTACCGAGGACTTGTTGTGGTCAACAGGATCTAGTGAATCTTGAAGGTTCAATTCGTTGTACCTCAGCATCCCAGTGCGATCGATATGGTTGCTTGATCTGAAATGATAACTTAGGTCTTTTCTTATGCTCGCAAGGTTCAGTATTGGGAAATAGGTGATGCAAATTCTCTTTCGGTCCGTCTTTTATTAGTAGTGTTATGTAGCGTCAAGTGTTGAGCCGGTCGGTTTTAGGAATCTCTTACTTAGAAATTAAAAGAAATAGTTGGTTCATACCGTCTAGTGTCGTCGGTCTACGTTGGGTTCATGTTGTTGAGCGTCGTCAGTCTTCGCTGGGTTCGTGTTGTTGAGCGTCATAGGTATCTTCTGGATTCGTACCTTCAAGTGTCGTTGGGAGACTAGCGTTCGTGTTCATAAGCGTCTTCGGAAGGCTAGGGTCCGTGCTCGTGGTGTCGTCGGAAGATTAGAGTTCGCACTCATTGGTGTCGTCGAATTTCTTTACCACTTAGGCGGTTTTTAGATCATTTGTATCATAATTGAATTCTAATTATGAATTTGAATCCTGATTTCATGTTCCGTAAGGCCTCTTTATTCTGTTTTTGGGTCATAAGCAGCTTTAGGCTACAACTAACAATTGTACTCTAAATTATCATTTTGATTAATGAATATTTACATTTCTATCAAAAACAATTACGACCGCACATAGAGAATGCAATGAAAGGTTGTATTGACTATATCACTCGTGAGTGGTAGGCCATGTTTCTTTCCTTATTCAGCATGTTCATCCAGATGATGCATCCAAACGATGCATCTGGATAGATCATCAGAATGATGTTTGAATCTATTTTTGTTAATTCATCTGGATGGTTCATTTGGACGATTCATCTCAATGATTTGGTCGTTTGTTCATCCAGATCGTTCATCTGAATAATTATAATAAGAAAAAGACTAAAATACTCATACTTTAGTGTAACCTTTTTGATCTTTTTTTTAATCAAAACCATATCCGTTAGATCTTAATCACAATTTTCTATCTTAATATTAACCAAATTAATTTTTATCTTTTATTTAAATTATATTTCCAACAAAATAACATTTCAATCATAATTTTAGATTGATTTTGAGATTTTGTCAAGAAAATAAAATTTTAAGGGGTTGACAAGAAAAATGTGACAATGCGGTCTTGGTGGCAACTTATGATTTTGTGGTTTTTGCATAAGAATGTGATTTTGTGGTTTTGACAAGGAAATGCGGCTTTGGTAAAAATTTACAGTTTTCCGGTTTTTGTTGGAAAATGCAATTTTCGGTCTTGGGGAGAAAATATGATTTTGCGGTTTTTGCAGAAAAATGTGATTTTACGGTTTTAGCAGAAAATGTAATTTTGCGGTTTTGGAAAAAAATGAGATTTTACGGTTTTGGCGTAAAAATACGATTTTAAGGTTTTGATGGAAAAATGTGGTTTTGGCGGGAAAATACGATTTTACAATTTCGATAGGGAAATGTGATTTTGCGATTTTGTGGGAAAATGTAGTTTTTTGGATTGTCGAGAAAATAGGATTTTCAAAATTTTGGCGGGGAAATGTGATTTTGCGGTTTTGACGAAAAATTTGATTTTACGGTTTTCCGTGAAAAAATGTGATTTTACGGTTTTGGTGGGAAAATGTGATTTAGCGATTTTGGTGGAAAAATATGATTTTGCAGTTTTGACGAGAAATTTTGATTTTATGATTTTGGCGAGAAAATGTGATTTAGCGGCTTTCGCGGGAAAACATGATTTTGTAGTTTTGGCGGAAATTTTAATTTTGCGGTTTTGGCGAAAAAAATGCAATTTTACGGTTTTGACGAAAAAATATGATTCTAAGATTTTGGCGAGAAAATGCAATTTTGCGATTTTGGCGGAAAAATACAATTTTACGGGTTTTGAGGGAAAATGCGATTTTTGCGATTTTGGCGGGAAAATACGAATTTTACAGTTTTAACTTGGAAATGCGAGTTTGCGAGAAAATGCAATTTTTCAGTTTTGGCGACAAAATCCGATTTAAGGTTTTGGCAAGGAAATGTGATTTTGCGGTTTTGAAGGGAAAATGTGATCTTACGGTTTTGACGAGAAAATGTGATTTTATGGTTTTGGTAGAAAATGTGATTTTGCGGTTTGGCGAGAAAAATTTGATTTTTCAATTTTGACGAGAAAATGTGATTTTGCGGTTTGGGAGAGAAAATGTGATTTTGTGGTTTTTGTAGAAAAACGAAATTTTCGATTTTATAGGAAAATGTGATTTTGCGTTTTTTTGCAGGAAACATGATTTTTACGATTTTTGCGGAAAAATGTGAGATTGTTGTTTTGGCAAAAAAATGTGATTTTGCGATATTGGCGGAAAAATGTGGTTTTGCGGTTTTGTAGGAAAATTTAATTTTGCGGTTTTGGCGGAAAATTCGGTTTTGTTGTTTTGGCGGAAAAATGCGATTTTGCGATTTTGCAACTTTGGAGAGAAAATGCGACTTTGTGGCTTTGGCGGAAATATATGATTTTTCGGTTTTGACAGTTTTGGTGGGAAAATGAGATTTTACGGTTTTGACGGAAAAAATTGTGTTGATGGCAATTGACATGAGGAAGAAAGTGTCGGCTATTCAAGGAAGTGTAGTATTGAATTTTTATGTTGATTTTTGTTTTGTTTAACGGCATTTTGGTCTTTTCAATGTTTTGGATGAGTCTGGTACATCTGGTTGATCCGGTTAAACTCTGACAATCTTAAAACTTTTAATTAGAACTTAAAATTTTATCAAGATAATCAATCCAGATGATTCATATATGCGTCTAAACAAACATCATTTCATAGATTCATTCTGATGATTCATCTGGATGAACAAACGAAGATCACCGTAATGGATTTTTTCTCTTGTACGTCCTTTGTTTCAGTTGATGTGTGTGTGCGCGCGCGCCTCTCTAACTTAGTAATGTTTTTGAGAATAACACAACACAAGTCACCAACTCTCTCAAGAAATCGTCACTTTCTTGTCTAGTTAGAAAGCCAGAGAAGTATAGAGCACTTCCAATGGGTATCCATTAGAGTTTTTAGTGAATATCCATCTTATTATTAAAATCAGAAATATCCAAAAAATTAGAAACTGTATCTAATTTTAGAGACTTTTAGAACCATATCTAAAAGAATTATGTGTAATTTTAGATATTCTATGGAATCCGCAAATTAATTTTTAATTAAAAAATTGTTTTAGATACTAAGTGAGTATCTAACCATTGGAGATTGTCTTAGGTCGTATGGGATAGTTTATTATCACACGTGGCAGCACATATTGTTTTCGTAAAATGTAATTCGTCTCGAGGACTAGATTGTAAATTCGAGAAGAAGCGAAAAGGTTTGAAACCATTTCACTTTCTGATTTTCACAAGCCGATCCTCAGAAACTGCTTCGTCTTCTTAGCCGTTGTGTTTGCCTCCGGCGATGGAAGACGGTGAATATAGAAACTGGGCGGAGCTTCCGCCGGAATTGACTTCGTCGATCCTCCTCCGGCTTGGCGCGATTGAGATACTGGAAAGCGCTCAGAAAGTGTGCAGATCGTGGCGGCGCGTGTGCAAAGACCCATCGATGTGGCGGAAAATCAACATGGATAACTTCGGAGATCATGACTCGTCACGCAGTCACGAGCTCGATTTCATGTGTCGTCACGCTGTTGATCGAAGCCAGGGAGGCTTGCTTGAGATCGACATTTGTTACTTTGGTACTGATGAAGTCCTCAATTATATCGCCGACAGGTTTTATCTCTATCTCTCTATGATCGAAAGCCATGCCAATTCTAGGGTTAGATATGAAAGATCTTAGTAGTTTTACTGATTGAGAATGCCTGATGTTCCTTTGCATTTTAAGAATTTGGGTGATTGATTTCTGATGATTATTCCTCGCAGGTCGAGTAATCTGAGAAGGCTTAAACTTGCAATGTGCTATCTCATAACGGACCAAGGATTTGTCGAAGCGGTTGTGAAGCTTCCATTGCTTGAAGAGCTCGAGCTTTCATACTGCCATTTGTCGGGAGAATCACTGAAAGTTGTAGGGAAGTCTTGTCGAAATATGAAAACTTTGATGCTAAACTGCTCTGGTTACAGGTACCCTCGCAACGAGTCTGATGATGTGGCTTTAGCAATTGCTGAAACAATGCCCGGAATTCGCCACCTACAGCTTTTCGGGAATAGGTTGTCGGATACTGGCTTAAACGCCATTCTTGATAGTTGTCCTAACCTAGAGCATCTTGATTTACGCCAGTGCTTCAATGTTAACCTTGTTGGGGATGTGGAGAAGCGGTGTTCTGAGAGGATCAGAGTTGTGAGACGACCTAATGACTCTACTCATGGTTACCCATATGATGCAACGCTTCACGGTATGGACTCGGATGAAGATGATTATCCTTACGGCTTCTCTGACATTGATCTCATGTCAGATGATGAGCTTCACTATGATCTGTCAGGTGCTAGTGACCATTCTGACTTTGACCAGTATGATCTTTACGATGATGAAATGCTTTTCTAGATGCATCAGATTCACGCGTGAAGTCTTTTCTATTTCGTTCGGGATGCTCGTAGTTTCAGTAGACTTGTGTGTCCTTGTGTTATGTCACCTTAGTACTGACATCTTATGCTTTTGCAAAGCTTTTGTCTGTCTACGATATCTAATCTGAAGAAAAGTTTCAAGGCTATGTGATTGTTTCATCTTCCTTTTGACTCAAGAGTTTATTCTGCAACATTAAAGAAAACAAGCCTTATTCTTATCCTCAGTGAGAATCTTCCAAAATTTTTGCTTAAAGCTTGTTTCTGTTTAGAGACTCATAAACTTGGTCAAACAATTATAATAAAATCAAATAAAAGTTTTAGGCCCTAATCCCCACCTCAGCTGAAGAAGACAAAAATTTTAACAACAGTTTCAAAAGACAACAAAAGCATAAAAACCAATCATTACTCACTATCAACTAAAAAGATGCTAAGCAAAGCACAAGAGGAAACTTAAATTGCTTTTGAGTTTAGTTCAAAGCCTCGAGAAACCAAGAATATTTTTCTTCTGGAGGTCGATAAATGAAGGCAAAAGTAGATAACAAGGTAAGAATCTGAGAGATTACTTGGATATTTCACTTCGGTGAAGCTATTCTAGGAATCTTTTGGATCTTCTTGGATAATTCAAACACGTCGTGGTCATATGCTGTTTATTATACATCCAGTGCCTTGCTCACAAAGACCACGGGAGGCAAGGGATACTCCAAGAGGGTTAGATTAAGATCCGATACACAGTGAATATCCAACCAGTGACACGAACTGGATCAACATCATCACTACAAGTTAGAGCCAGTTTGTTGAAGGTACCATTCCCTTGCAAACCCAATACTCTATCAACAAACTCCATAAAACTTGTGTTAATCTCATCCCTTTTCTTTTTTTCTGTTTAGATAAAATGTAAATATCATTAAAGATAATGAACTGTTGATACAAAGTGCATTGCTATAAAATGAACACTTGAATCCCATGATGCTGATTGATGATTTTTGAGTTTTTGGGATGTTGCCGGCTTCTGGTGGAGCGACGGTCTTGTCGTTTATTTCCGGCTTTTTGTGAAGCGACGGTCTTTATCGTTTATTGGAGTTAGACATCTCGATGCTCTTGATTTGTTCACTCTTCCATGCTACGATGGTGAAGAAATCGGTTTTTTGTGACCTGTTTTTTATTTTATCTTTTTCATTCAATAAGCGAATTGCCTTTGTTAGGCTATCGTACATCAGAATTGGTGGGGATTGATCTTTTCGAGTCGGATCTCCATAACCGAGTTCTTTTCAAGCCGCTATCGTGGATAAAAGAAGGGTACGAGCTCATGTTTATCTGTTTGTTCCCTAATTTTCGGATCTTCGATTAGTTGTTGCAAGTAAACGAGAAGACATCATTTTCGGAAATTGTCTAATGCTCTCTCGACGAGTTTCCATCGCATAGACGATGTAAAATTAACTTTTAGAAGGGTAGACTTGAATACGTCATCGAAATACCATCCGAGAATAGGATATGTTTGACGATTATTCTATATGCTTAAGTTTTTCTTCTCTTATGTTTGTAATTTGCAAAAGAATTTGCTTTTATTAATAAGATGACTAGTTTCACTGTTAAAAAAAAAAATCCCATGATGCTTCTCAAAGCCAAAAGATCCTAAAAGCCCCAAAAAAACATAAAAAAGACTTAGAGGAACAAAGATGTAGTGTTTGATAACCACAACTGATTCTCAAACATACAAGAAATAAAACTAAACTACTGCTAGGATATCACAATGGAGTCTCAAGACTAGTCTAATGCTAACAGATTTTGATATACCAAAAGCCAATTTTGCCTCATGAATTGGTGCAGCTGACTGGGAGTAAAGAACATTGCCGAGCACCTGCAAGAACACAACTCCAAGCAAAGGAAAAGCCCCTTAAGCGAAGCTCAAGAGTGACTTAAGAGAGCAACATGCAGTACAAAGAGGGTAGACCAGGCCCTATCCGGCCATTGCTCGGCGTCTTTCTCCAAGAAGAAACCTTGCCTTTAGCCGCAAAGAAGTTGTCTTGACTATACCAAGGCACTTATAAAAAGAGGACTCGAGATACCTCGATGACCACAACAAGCGGAGGTCATCCCTTTTCACTCTACCATCTCTAGAATGCAGATGTATTGAGGAATCAAAATCAAGATTGTTGCAAACGCCAACGAATAACGCCACGTTTTGGAAACTGCATCTTTTGTTGGAAGGAAAGATGAGATGTGGGAGGTTAGAGTATTTGGTAGACTGCTAATTATATCTCTGACGGCTTAGATCATCTTAACAGAATTTTTTTAAGGCTTTTGTCAAATGATTTGATTGTTTCATCTTCCTTTTTACTAAAAGTTTGCGACTTTATTATGCATCATCAAAGCAAGCAAACCCTGTTGTTTCTTCTGCATTGAGAAGTCTTCCAAAGACTTGCTAAAAGCTTGTTCTGTTTGAACTCGGACACAACAAGAATTTCCAAGATCAAAACAAAGATATGTAATAAGACTTGTTTTCTCCTCAGTAAGCAATCATCCTTTTGATCCTTAATGCCTCGGGTTCCATTATAATGTCAAAGAATTTTCGTGAAATACTAATGAGGTTTCGGAACAAACCCATCTACCGCGAAATTCCTCGTGGCTGACGGAATGGCCAAGCGCACACCATCTAGCTCTGGTCTTGCAATAACTTGGCATCCGAGTCGTGATCTGAAACATTTTTTCCAGAACATATAACACATCAAGGCTAACTATTTAAACCCTTCTTTTTATGTTTAAGCTTCAAAGAGGACTTTACGTTTCTGTGAGCCCGAAGGCAAGATCAAGCATATCATTCTCTTCATCTGTTGGTTCTTCAAGTTTGTTATAGTATTCCGTATCCTGTAAATACAGTTCTATTTAGTTTCAGGGTAAGCAGAAAATCTAATAATAACGGAGGAATATGTTTACCATCACGATTACGTGACATGTTGAACACGCTAGAGAAGCCTCACAAGCACCTGAAGATTAAGTAAAAGGACTCTGTGACTTCTCAAATCAATAAAAGATCGATCTTAGAACCATTACATCCCGATGTTAGTTATGAGAAGAGAAACACTGGAAAAAGAAAAGCAAATGGATGAGAAGTCTGTGCCTTCGAGGTCTATATCATTTTCATGAGCAGCTTCAAGCACAGACATTCCAATAGGAACTTTAACAGGAATTTCCTCTCCGTCCTTATCAACAAAGATAATGGTTATCCTGAAAAAAAAAATTCGGCAACTATCAGACTAAGATATTGCTTGAATGATGAACTTACTATACGCACATTTCTGTGTGCAAAAATTGAGAATTTACTGAGATATTTTCCCGGCAATATTTACCCTTACTTTTCAGTTTCTTCATCGCCCTTCTCAGAGGAAGTGGTGAAAGAAGTACAAAACATATGGTTTTTTAAGAACATGGCATCTTGAGAAGTCCTAGTTTGCCTCTGAACCACTGGCTATTGAAAACAAGAAACGAGAAAGATTCAGTACTAGTGTAGAAACTAAAACAGAAACCGATGAATGACACAATAACCAGATATAAACCACCTAGTTTCTCAGCTAAAAATCCTAAGCTTTTTGCTTAGCTTATAATTCAAAACAGAACATCTGACTCTCGCTATAGATTCCTGAATGAACTCTGATTCAGCAAAGTATGAATACAACTTTATAATTAAGCAGATTAGAACCATCACTAACTAATCCATCTAACACCGAACAAGTGCAGAAAAGCTTGCTTTAGTTCTGCGGCAATCATATTATTACACTCCTGATCTTGAAGACTTGTTATCAACGAGCTTTTCTACCTAGCCAGATAATAGAGTGATCTCTAACAATCAGAATCCTACTAAATCAAGAAATAACGTAATGGTGTAGCAAATCAAATCGTAAATGGAGGTTTAGAGTGGAAACAGAGTATACAAATCGAGAACAAGCTCGGACTAACCGACGAACGCAAGTAGTAGCCATGAGACCGTAGTAGACTCCTTGTCCCAAATGTTGAGAAATATCTTTCTGCCAAAACAAGACAATCTGTGAGCAATACTATAGTAACCTCAAGAAGACAAAAGGAATACAGAGAAGAGGCAAACTAAAATCGATGTGAGATTATAAACATCATTAAGAAAAAACCCGTTATAGCAATAGCTTCAAGAGCATCATCGATTTTAAAGCAGATAAATTACCTCTAGCGAGATGTTTAACAATGGCAGACCCAAATCGAGATATCCTATGGCCGAGCATCGTTCGTTCACTTGCTGCTAAACCTTGAGAATAGCTAAAACCTCGAAAGAATTGAAATTTTTAAACCTAATGTTAGTTGCGAACCCAGAAGACGAGTTGAACCCAGAATGTAACCAAGCTGAGAAAATGAGTATTCAATCTCCAGATTGGGATTAACGATGAAAACAAAATCCAAACTTTGGCTGCAAGTGAAAGCAGGAAAAGAAAAAACGATATTCAAAGAATCAGATGAAATTTTGCAGTAAGAGAATAATTGAGAGAAGAGAAAGTTACTCACTTTTCAAATATCCCAAATGAAGACGAAGAGCTTTGATCTAAAGCTCAACGAGGAAAGAGTAGAGAGGGACTTTGTGTTAGCAGAATCTCAAATGTTCTTCTTCATCCCTCTCCTTCTGTATCTCCTCCACCTTTATTTTGACGTCGTCTTAAACCGGATCGAACCGCACATCCCAACCAACTAATTTTAGAAATCATGAAATCAAATATTAAGGCAGTGAATGGTGCAAACGGAGCTGGGCGAAATTATGTGCGGAGCGAGGCGATTTTCTTATTTGTTACCATTCAGGCTAAATGACAAATGCGAAACAGATTTTAAACAAAAGTAAGTGCGGGCGGATTATGAAAAGAAAAAAAATTCCTTGTATACAAAAAAAAAAAGAAAAGTGAAACGGATCAAAAAGCATCAAATATGGTGCTGTAGAGATGCGTTATTATTATTTTTTAAACTTTTTACTATTCGTTTTTATTATTAGTTATATATTTTCTTTTCACCGAAAATCCATTTTATTAACCTGGTAACGATTTTTCCGCTGGGGAAAGCCGATAGGGAACCAAGTTGCTTACATGGGTAGAAAAATTACCGTTTACTCTTGCTTTTTTGGCAAGATCATCGACTACAAAATTAAACAAACAAGAAATATAGAAAATACTAAAGTTTGGGAACAAGCCCTTTAGCTTAGTGAAATCATCCAGCTCAGGAGCAAAGGAAGGCCAATCCGAGGGAAGTAACCATTGACACCAGCTGAATGCAGTATGTGGCAAAAGTGATGCAATACAGGCTGATCAAGAGGCTGAACTGGAACNAGAATGGGCTGGATATGGCGACCAAAGAGATGGAAGATGGCCAAGATCCATTTGTTCTCTCTAATGGGTCTGTTACCAGATCTCAGACAAGAAGATTTCAGGACCAGATTGCAATATTGGTTTATTCAGAACCAATTCAGATTTCAG
>OVAN01002059.1:17954-35784 GCA_900406275.1 Anastatica hierochuntica | reverse complement strand
ACAAATCCGCGCGTAGCGCGGACATAGTCCTAGTCTAACTAATTAAAAGGGGCTAATTCAAGCCTCTTCATGTGTCCACATCAATTTTATAGAGAAATTCTCCACTTATGCCACGTCAGCATCCAACGTCACCCTGTTTGGACTACGAACGTCCCGCCGTTTTTATGCACCATGTTCGTCAACACAACAAATGATATGGTGTTTTATGCCATACATGGGCCATAAAGTCCATCTCTACGAACGACCCACCAACACCGTATTATCTCCTTAACAGACGGTCGTCTTTCACAACCGTCGTTCACAATTCCTATTCAGAAGAACCTTAAATCCAAAAATCTCCCTCATCCCCCTTCAATTCCCCACTCCCCTTCCGTTACACATTGCCTTAATAGCTGCATTCAGTTGCATCATTTACAGATTCGTCGTTCCACCTCCTCTTTCCCCAATTCTGACATGGAGACACCAAGCTATATAAGCCTACTCCTCCTCCCACCGCTAATCCTCAACCGATTACATCAATTGCCCTCCGAGAATGCCGCCTCTCGACTCAGCCATGATAAATCTTCTCCAAATCCTTTGAAGAATGGGTGTTCTTAGTAAAGCCATAAAAGCACAAATACATCAAGTGAGCCCACCGTTACCGCTGAAGAAACCGTCTGTGTTCCCTTCTCATGCCATCAATCTGTTCTAAGAGAAACCAAAACATTCACCAAATCTTTAAAATTTGTCCTTCCACGAGATGTAAGGGAAGATATGTTGTTCACAATTACTCTCAAACCTTTGTTACGATTGGGCTACTGTTCAGTCATGGTGCTAACGTTGATTCCAAGGATCGGTGGGTAGTGCAGTACGAATTTGATTTTTACCTTCATCTAAATTTTCTCTGCTTTGGTCTAATTTTTCTTCTTATTGACTTGGTGTTTGTTTCGTGTTCAATGGATTACTACACCAATAATTCTTTGCTCTTAACATTTTAGAGACAATAATAATGATTCATAACTAATCCTAAATGTTTCTCCAGGATACACGGAATGACCCAGTTCATGAGACTAAGTCACTGAAATGTATGTTGAGAACTCATGGGTCTTTTGTAATTTATGATATATCTTATGTTTGATTAGTTATCTTTCAAGTATGAGGCGGTCGCTGAAACACATGTTAATGGCTATTGACTAATTCCTCATTAGTTATCTCTCTCACTAGAATCGAACAAAGCTCTGTACTACGAGTTTTATCTTATTCTGTTGGTTTTGTATCGAAACTACAGGTTGCTACCATAGCTTCTCACCATGATACTATTTTATTAATTTTCAAGCTCAAATCCATGATCACCCTACATGTCTACTGTTTACACAAGTAAATATTTTTGACATAGACTTGCGACTATTTTGGAGATCTACAAACGCCTTTTGTGGTAAAAAGTTTAAGCAACTTTTGTAAGTTTTGGTTTGTTTATTTCAATGTAGTGTTAAGACAAAATTATAAATTTCTCAATGGACTATATTTACCACATTTTTTTAAAGCATATTGATGCATGTTCTTATTCGGTTTGCAGGTACAGAACATAGTGCCAGAGGCTCTGACTAGACATCCTATTAGTTTGAACATAAAACATATTGTTATCATTCCTTTGAAAATCATCAATACTCTTAAGATTTGTTATGACTTTATTCTAAACGAGGTTCGTAGGGAAGACAATATGATTCTTTAATGATATTGATATTTCTTCAAGTTTTAGCGAGGTTCGTTGATCCAGATTGGAAATTTTGTAACATGCTTAGGATTCTTAAACTAGAGATGAATATTTTATTGGATGTTTGATTTTCGATGCAGTCTCATAATATTTGAATGACATTTGATATAAACTTAGAAACTAACTAATCAAAGTATTTTTCCTTCCAAACTTATCTAACCAAAAATTGGGTTGCAAATTTGATAATTATCTTCTTACGTTTTGGGCCACTTTATATAAACAAAGAGCTTGCACTATTTCTAGGATCTATTTACAAGTTTTTGTCTTTTGAGAATTATTTTACTATTTCGCTAACTCTTTTTGTTATTGAGAAAGCCATATGCCGTTACACCATTGACATTGTCAATTGCTAATCTAACCAATTATAATATGCCTACTTTTTTGGATAAAACATAATATTCTTAATTTACTTTCTTACAATTTGTTCTTCAACTTTAAATGTTAGAAATTAGTCTTCTAAAATTTTTTCTAAAAGAAAAGAATATTAAAAAAATAAAATTTCAAAGAGTTAAGTTAATGTTTGGAATCAAGAAATAATTTTACAAATAAATCTCTTTTTCGATTTGAATAATATAATATAACTTTAGTAGTCTATATGTAGTTTTATTCTTATCTAGACTACTACAAATATTATGTTTCCAAGTAAGAAAATTACATGTGCATAGACGAAGACGGCCAAAAAGAAAAATTGGATTTATCTAATATTTTTAAACTTTATTTTTAAATTGATTATAGCTTTACTTACTGTTGTATTTAAAATCAAACTACTTACTATGTTGTATTTAAAGGCAATAAAAATACAATTATTTAAAATAAAAATTATTATTTAAAACATAATTAATGACAATTTCAATCGTTAAATTAAATTATGTACTCCGACAAAAACCTCAACTATACACTATATAAAATAATTAGTATGTTTCCTGACCAAAAAAACAAATTAGTAGGTTGTATTTATTTTATAAAATTGGTAGTTTTATTTTTCGTGAAAATTACAAAATTTCTTTGATTTGTGTAACTTTTCACCTATTATTAACATGTTTTATATATAAAACATATTGTCATTAGATTTTTTAACTAATAATGGTTTGAGGAAAAGTTTCTAACTGCATAAAATATTTTAATTTATTGGAATCCAATATTGATTAACATATGGGTTAATGAATATATTTAAATAATATATTCATCAGATTTTATATTTTCAGATATTTCTAAATTCATTTAATTTATTTTGAAAATAAAACCACTTTTTATATACACATTCACTAAAAATAAAGGGAACACATTCAATACAATACAATTTAATTTTAGACATAAAATTATACATATACAGTAAAATGCATTAAATATTATCATACAAAATGTACAAACCAATAATCTCGGTCCATCATGAATAAAACAACTACGAAGTTTCTCAAACAACGTCGTATCAAAACAGATGCGCTCACAGAGCTGCAACGCTTAACTCAGTAACAACCCTAACGAAGATTTCGGTGAATTTACTCATACATCTGAGCAATACGAGGCTGCGATGTCACTTATATCGCACCAATACCTTTGCCATCTTCCATCCCTTCTCACTCTGACACAGATTCCGAGATCCTCCAATGATTCGATAACAATATACGACCAATATCAAAGTGGATCAACAAGAGTCAAAGAAGTGACGTTTGGGAATGCTAATACATAACACAAAGACCAATAAATATATACACCAAATCTCTTCAAGGAAAAAACATGAGGATGATCATAGAGGATGGAGGACCCTCACCTTTATGCCATGGAAGATTGGGTTTAACAACCGTCCATTAACAATACGGCTCATCTGGTTTTTGGAGATACAAGACTGGGGCAACATGGGAAGCATGAAAGGGATGACAATGCTTATGGTCGACACTCAATTGAAGCCTCACAAAATTTTACAACTCATACGTCTATATTCAACTCACTAAACCCTCACATATTCTGGTCTCGCATGAATATACGGCCGACGCTTTCATGAACTCCTCAACTGTTCAAATACACATAGGGAATCTCAAGTCGGGTCTCTATATGAAATCTAAAATTCTCACACACAGGTATAAGCTCACTTATAATAGCTTTGGGATTAAAATAATTAGAACCACATCTTTTTGAACAATCACCTCTACGGATGTGACCATACCTTATCAGAAGTTCTGGGTACACACCTAGAGGCAAATACTAGCTCTAGGTGGAGCAAACACTCGACTTCCTGGTAAGCATGGCCTCAATAACGCTACTCTTACGATCCTATATTTACTAGGACTAACACAACCCATTGCACATATGTAGTAGGGCATATTTGGATAGTCCAAGGAATAGGACTAGAAGACCCTCATTTGAACCATGAGCACACAATCATACGGCTCAAGATCGGGAGATACTTATATATCCTGCATCACATGAAATTCTTAAGTCAAAGAGCCTGATGCTACACCCACAAAAAGCATCAACCTTAGTAAAACCAAACGTAAAAAATTCTCCAAAAAATTAAGTTAGAAAGAGCGAGCATCCCACACTCCCAATAAATGTCTTGAAAAAAATGTCCATTCATGTTGCTCATTTTGTAATGGCTACGCCCCTTGAACCTTTATTATATTTTCACAATGTTATCATTTGCTACTCAATTCCAATGATATATTATAATATAACGCGAGCACAACGTTGCTTTATTTTAAAAAATGGGGAAAACAAGTTATCACTACCCTCTAAGCATAATCCAAATAAGATCAAACGGCAATCAAAGTGAATCAAATAGAACTCATACGAAAAAGAATACCCACATTCCAATTGAATCACCGTAGCGACGAAATAAAGAAAGCACAAAAATTTTTAAAAAAAGTAATATATATATATATATATATATGTGGGTGTGGGTGTGTGTATGTATCGCAACCACACACCCGCGCGTAGCGTTGGAAGAGTTCTAGTAATTAATAATGAACAATAATAACATTCACTAGCGGAGCTAGAACAATATTTTACCAGGTGCAAAATATATATTAAAACAAAACATAAGTTATAAATTGTCAAAATATTGTTAGCAAATTTGTTATAGGCTAAATTTTTATATATGTTTCATTTGTTTACAACCGTTGTGAGGTTACCATCATGATATGTGAACGTTACATATAAACACAATAATGAAAAAGCACAATAGTTATGTAATTTATTTAATTTGGCAAGCAACTTTTCTATAAAAATCGGGAAAAATAAAGCAAAATTAAAAATAAAAAAAGTTAAATTAATTTTAAACATTAGAAAAATAAAAAAGTTAAATTAATTTTAAACATTAGAAAATAAGGAGCAAATCATAATTTTGAAACGTAGAAAATAATTATCTGAATTATTGCAGATGCAGTTAAATATTGAAAAATGAGAAAAAGTAAAAGGAAAGTCAATATAAGAAGTCAAGGTATTTAGTGAAACAAAAAAAAATCTAATTTTAATTAAGAAAATTAACCTTTTCAAAATTTTAATTAATTTTTCTAAATAGATTCATACTTGTAGATAAAATAGTTAACTAACTTTTGTTTTGTTTGTTTTATATTGTGGATTTTGAATTTTTTCATATTAAAATAATTAGGTTTAAGGGGAAGAAATTAATTTATCAAAAGGGGCATAAATAATAATTCATGTAAAATTGCAGTAATTTAAAATCATTTAGGGGTTGCAAATGCCCCTCCCCTTAACCATGTACCTCTGCCCCTGACAACATTTAAAAATTATGAAATGATAAAAAAAAACAAATAAATCAATTTCAATCCTTTATATTTCCGTGTACTTCAATTTCAACAAAAAAAACCAAAAAAATATTAAAAAATCAAAATCTCTTTACGAACATTCTAAATCCCCCTCCCATTTCTTTTATGAACTTTAATCCCAAATTTCTAAGATCATAAATTTTCCTCAACCTCTGCAACTAGGTCTCCCGCTCTCTTCGTATTTCAGTCTCTCAAACACCCAAGCACATTTTCTACATCAAAAATGAATCTCGATTCATTATTGAGAAATGATCTCCGCATACCACACATTACGTAATTCTGGAATATAATGTTGTGCAAAATATTTGTTCTATTAATTCAATAATTATTGACAAAAGACGGAAGTTGAAAAAAAAAACACAATATAATCTAAATTAGGTAGTTTAATGTATATTCTAGTATAGTAATTTAACTGATATCCTAGATTAGGTTACTTAAAGTTAATTTTAGATAAGCTAATTAATATACTATTCTAGATTAGGCAACTTTATGCGTAATCTAGATTAAGTAATTTAGGCACTATTCTAGATTAGGTAATTCACGATATATTTTAGATTAGATAGTTTGTGTTCTACATATAAAATTGTGAAGTTATAAGCAATCAAAATCTTACCTTGATTCCTGAATGAAAAATAACACAGTTGCGTCCAAAAATTTGCGAAGAATAAATTGAATGAGTGATGTCTGATTATAGAGGAGAGAAAGTCATTAGTATGATTTATTTTTACATGCTCATGACCAAAACTTTCTCTTAGAGATATATGGTTGATGATACTTACTTTTTCTTCTAGTTTTCAAGAAATTCTTCATCATCAACCTTTTGAGTTTACTCTTCCACTTGAAGGATCAATTTTTCACAAAAGAATTCATAGAATGTTTTAACGTGTAAAAGTAAGATATAACCAAATAATATTTGTTAGAATCTTAGAAAGATTAATATAGTAATATACACAGCCTAAAAACAAAAATATTTAAATTCACAAAGAGAAAGTAAAAAAAATCTATTTAGCTCATTTTCCCCTTTATTGTTGCTTTTTAATTACATTATATTCTTAATTAGAATTTTTGGGGTTATAGAACATATTCAATCTTTTCTCTTAGTATAAGAAATAGAAATTATAATGAATTCTAAAGAACATTCCATTATTTAGTTATCCAAATTTCCAAAATTGGAAATTATAATTTTGTTCCTGTTTTTATAAGAGAGAGATATTTTTGTAAAACATCTCATTATTTTATTAATATTTTTTTTGTCATGTCTTTTTTGGTCACGAAGGAAATAATTTATTAACCCTCACAAATCGAAGGATCCTGAGCACAAAGTGCTCGCCTAGCAAGCGAATCAGCCAGAGTGTTCGCGATTCTCTGAATAAAATAAATAGAGAAACATGTCAAAGAGGGGATAAGAGTCTGAATATCAGACAGAAGACCAGAGATAGCAATGTGGTTTTCATCACCATTGATCAGATTGACCAATACCTGGGAGTCGGAGTGCAAAAGCACATCATCAATCCCTAACACAATTGCTTGGCGCATTGCTGTCCAGACTGCCAAAGCTTCTGCTGCAATCACCGAAGGCACCTCCTTCTTGAAAGAGTAGAACTGTCCAAGCATGGAATCATTCGAAGTACGAAAGAGCCATCCCATACCACACTGTTTATTGGGCGCATCCCAGGAAGCATCCACCCAAAATTTAACTGAAGGAGACAAGACCAAAGGGGAAGCAATAAGGGCATCCCTAGCCGAAGAAGAGGCACTAGTCCCAAGAGTCTTAAGGCGAAGGCATGACGCAGTCAACCATTCGCGCGCACCATCTACAGAAAGGCAGATAACATCCGCTACTGGAGTAACCTCCGAAGTAAACAATAGGCGATTCCTGGCCTTCCAAAGTTGCCAACAGACCCAAGGGTAAACATCAACTCCCAACAACCCAGTTGTAGGGAGACTTTTAGACCCTCGCATCAAGTGGAGGAACGTTGCCAAAGTTGGTATCGAGGAGAAAGGAGGCAAGAATAGCGGAACTACCTCCCAGACTTGCTGAGCGAAAACATATTGTAATAGAGCATGGTCAATTGTTTCAGCAAGGCCACAACGAGGGCATGAGGAATCCGCAATAACCCCACGGGACTGAAGCCCTTGTCGAACGGGCAGCGCACCGCTCATCGCTTTCCAGAGAAAGGTTTTCAACTTAGGAAGCGACTTCACCGTCCAAATATTCTTGAGTCAGTTAAACCTATCCTAGCCGGAGGCAAGACACTGGATGTAAGAAGCGAGTACCCACTCTTACAGGAGTATTGTTCATTCTTATTGAGCAACCATACAAGAGCATCACGCCGAGACGAGGAACCAAGTGACAGATCGGAAATCATAGCAGAGTATTGGGGCAACACCGCAGATATAACATACCAATTCCAACCATGACTCAACGGGTCTATCAAATCTGAGACCCTCATATCTTGTAGACCTTCTGGTGGGGGACCCATAACTGACTGTGGGCTTGAGATAGACAACCAGGGGTCACCCCACACATTGACATCAGCACCATCACCTATAACCCATCCCAAACCTCGTTTAAGAACCTCACGACCAGCCATAATCCCACGTCAGCCATGAGAAATAGTAGTGGGGGAGGAGAGCACTCCATAAAGGAGGAAGCATGACAATATTTGCCCGATAGAATACGAGATACCAGCGAGGTAAGGTACTTCAAGAGCCGCCAGGATAACTTATCTAAAAGCGCATCGTTGAAAGCCACAATGTCTTTGAAGCCTAGACCACCGGTGACCTTGGGCAACGTTGGCCGTTCCCAAGACACCCAGGACATCTTACGAGTATCATGCTTATCATCCCACCAAAATCAAGTTAGTGTCGACTGAATTCGCTTGCAAAGCGACATAGGTAGTTTGAAGCAGGACATATTATAGGTCGGGATTGCTGACAGAACAGATTTAAGCATTATCTGTTTTTCGGCTGAAGATAGGAATCGGGACGACCAACCCTGGGCCTTTTGCTTAATCCGGTCTACAATAGAAGCAAAAAAATCACGCTTCCGATGTCCAAAATGCTCTGGTAAACCCATATATTTCCCGGTACCACCTTCCTTTAATATGCCTAGCCTGTTCTTAACCATCTCCCGTCTAGAATGAGGCGTCTTCGATGCAAACGTGATAGAAGACTTAGAGAAATTGATGGCTTGCCCTGAAGCTAACTCATATCCATGAATAAGTGCCTTCAGAGCATCAACACTCGAGCTGTCAGATTTGTAGAAAAACATAGTGTCGTCCGCAAAGAGGAGATGATTTATAGGAGGGCTGAACCGCGAGACCTTGATTCCAGGTAGCGTCCCATCCTCTTGAGCACGGCGGCATAAGCCAGAAACAATTTCGGTACAAGGAATGAATAGGCAAGGCGAGAGAGGATCTCCTTGGCGGAGACCGCGCGAAGGAAGCATCTGACCTTGAGGCGATCCATTGAGGAGGAAGGAATATGAGACAGTGATGACACATTCCATAACCCACTTAATCCATACTTGATGGAAACCAAACTTCTCCAGAACACGGAGTAAAAAAGACCATTCGATACGGTCGTACACCTTACTCATATCTATTTTGACGGCCATAGCTCCCCGCTTGGTCGCTTTAGACCGTCGCAGGCAATGTAGAATATCATGAGTAATGAGGACGTTATCGAAGATAACACGCCCCGGGACAAAGGCAGATTGATTCTCTGAAATGAGGCTTGGGAGAATAGAATGCATTCTCGTAGTAAGTATCTTGGCAATGATTTTGTAGAAAACACTGCATAAAGCGATAAGCCTATAATCCGAGACCTTATGAGGAGACAGAATCTTCGGGATAAGTGTGACATTAGTAGAATTCATAGCGCGCTGGAAGGAGCCCGTGACGAAGAACTGAGTCACCTCCTTTACAATATCTGGGCCCACCGTCGTCCAGTAAGAATGGAAGAACCCTGAGGAAAAGCCATCAGGCTCGGGAGCCTTATCCGCGTTAATAGAAAAAGTCGCCTGCTTTACTTCCTCTGTAGTGGGAATGGCAGTTAACATTGCATTGTCCGCGTTAGAAACCGACGGAAGCGTTGTGCACCACTCCAGATTCGTCCTCAATGACAAAGATGCGATTTAACGTTCTTCGATTACGAGTCGAAGCATGAAAGAAGCCAGAGTTCCTATCGCCATGTTGCAGCCAAAGAATTTGACTGCGTTCCCGCCAGAATTTCTCCTCCTCCCGATAAGCTGCTTCAAGAATAAAAAATAACATTCTGCACCTCAAGAGGGTCGATGTCAGAATGAGAGAGCAGAGCATCCAGCTTCGCCCGTGATTCCTCGAACAAATTAGCACTATGAAGTTGTTGTCCCTTGGCTCATTGGACTAAAACGGTGCGACATTTAGATAGTTTAGCCAGGACCGATGCCTCGCCTTCTAATTGCCAAAGTTCAGAGATCAGATCGAAGACCTCCTCACGCTCTCGTAGACGATGATCAAAGCGGAAAAGCTTGCGTCTTGCCACTCTAGAGTTATCGAGATAGGTTATGAGCGGCCGGTGATCCGAACCCTCAACCCAGGAATTATTGGCCAAGGATCGATTGAGTCGTGCGTGAACCAAATGATCATAGTGCATTTCACGCCAAGAAAGGTAGTTACCAGAATGATTGACATCTCATAAGCCATTGACCGAAACAAAACTTCGGAAATCAGAGAAAGAGCCTTCCCACCTTGGTGGACCCCCTCGCTTCTACGATTGGAGCAAGATATCATTAAACTTGCTAGTGAGAAGCCAGGAAGATTCTCGATTCTCCGCAATGCGAGATATCTCATCCCAGACTTCTTTACGATTCTGGTGCTGAGGGGCACTATAGACAAAGGTAAGGTGGAAAGTAGAACCTTGATACGAAATGAAGGTATCAATAAAGTGTGAATTCGCAGAGAGAACAGTTAGAGCGACATCCCGTCGCCAAAATAGAGCTAGCCCACCACTCAGGCCAAGTGGCGGAATAGTGAAGTGGTTATCGTAACCCATCCATTGAAAAACTTGTAAAACGAAATCATCTTGATTTTTAGTCTCCATCAGAAACATAATGTTCGGGAAGACTTTTAACCTCAAATCCCTTAGGCGTCGAACTGTAAGGGAGTTTCCTGAGACCCTAACAGTTCCAACTTGTTGTAATCATTGAAAAGATGTGGCTGGTTTTTCGGGAAACCACCGAACCCTTACACTTAGAATCAAAAGATAAAGCTTTCCTAGCAGAAGGAAAAACAGAAGTACTAGTGGAAGCCTCAGGATGAGGTAAAAGATCCAAGGATGAAGGCTTAGAGAGACGAACCACCTTGCGAAGATAAGGCTGAGCACGAGCAGCACCCCGTTTCTTTGAACGATCGACCTGAGCCTTTGTGTTCTTCTTGGGAGTTGTACGCTTAGGAGCCTTAGATATTCTTGGTGCCTTATTGGTTTTTGCCTTAGAACCCCTCCTCGACTTTGCAGCCAATGGAGATGAAGGACCAACTTCAAAATTTAGAACCGCGTTTGGATTCCACCAAGAGGGGTGGTCTTGTACCGTTGGCTCAGAAGAGACCTCAGTTCGTACCTTCCGCCGAATCGCCCGTTCAGTTTGAACAGGAAGGTCACTAGCAAGGTGAACACTCACGTCATGCAGATTAGAGGAAGATAGTGGCAAATGCGATTGAACTCTAGCTCCGGACTCAAGTTACTTATCAATCAATTTATTCGGTGAACCAATGCGGGCAAGAGCAGGAAGACGTGCGCCTTGATCTTGAAGCTCTAATCGCTCCAAAGCTGGTCGGCGTGAGCGAGAGTGACTGGTAGAAGATCCAGTCACCTGTTCAACAATAGTAACCCTCTCCTTATCATGCGCATGGCCACGTGAAACAATAGCAGAGTTCAATGGAGGGTCCGTAGCAGTAGTCACTGGTTCAATGTGGGACTGATTATGATCAATGTCCCTAGACAATCGGCGTAAATCCCCCTCAGCCCGAGGAAAAGAACGATGACCAAGGTGATCAGTTGTCGCTGCTAGTTGCCTTGAAGAAGAAGGAAGCTCCAAACATTCTTGTTTATCACGTGTCCTGGTCAGATGAGGTAGTGGACTAAGACGACGAGTTCGATCAGCTCATGACTGAGGTCGTGGTGATCTCCGTGGAGGGCTACGACGACGTGGGGAGTGATCCCTTCTAGGACTCCGGCGGCGTGGAGAAGAACCCCTCCGAGGACTGTGATGGCATGGAGAATATCCTCGATGAGGGATACGGTGATGGTGAATAGGAGAATCACGCTGTGGAATTGGAACCTGATAACGCCTATCCCGCCGCGGTAATGTCTGCAGAGCCGGAGCAGATCGTCGGTGAGGCGAAAGGTCTCTGCGCTCAACGTGGGGACGAACAAAGTATGAGCCACGCTTAAGCTTGCTATTATCAATCTGTTGGAGTGTATTCTATTGACTCACACCGAGAGCATCAGCAGCCTCACGACCATTAGAAGGACAATGTTTTCATTCATGAAGAAGAGAAAAACAAGAGAAGCAATGCTTCTCAAGATTTTCGTAAACAAATTCAAGGGTCGATCCTCGCGAGTGGGGAATGTAAACTTTTTCTTCATGATAAGCGGTTTTAAACCGTTAACAAACACCCGAACTCGACCTTCCAATGGATCTGCCTCAATATAAGAGCCTATATCATTGCCGATGACTCTCAAGATGTCCTTCTTAAAGTAATTGAGAGGGAGATTGCGTACCAAAACCCAAAATGGGATGAGCAATGGGAATGAATCCGAGATGATAGACTCCCATCGTTGAAAGACGAGCATCCAATGCTTGAAATGATAAGGAGAATTACGCAAAACCGAGTCCATGTCCGATTCCAAGTCAAAGCGAAAACTGAACTTTTCACAATCCAAATCTTTCCCAATAACATTTCCAGAGAGATCCCAAAGCTGAGGTAGAAAGTTTACTAATGCCTTTGACTTCTGAACCGCCGGATAAAGGACCCGACCAATAAGGGTAAGTTTGTTTGCAACTACTAAATCAGAGGTATCCACCTCTGGAAGGCGTGTTGGTTGATCCCGGACCCATCGATGGCTTGAACTTGATCCCTTACCCTTCACAACAGCTGAGTAACGTGACATATCAAAGAGAGTCAGCTATGGAGCCGAGACAGAGACAAAGCCACAGAACAGATTACACTAGCGTAGTAAAGGACACCCAGGCAAAGGTGTAAATCAAACGATGAGTCAAAAATAGAAACAACGGCAGCACCACCACAAACGAGATCGTGGTAAAATCAATTCCTGCACAAAGAACAGATCACATTCATCGCAAAGAGAGAAAGAGAAAGGTTACCAATATGCGAGATTCGATTCATGATCATCAATAACCAGAGACGATGATCCACCAGCGAGACTAAGTCTAGAGAATAATCCACCGATGATCTCACAAACCAGAGAAGAGTGATGATCAGAAGCGGTAACCTCCAAAGCGTGATGTCGCCAAGGTAGAGAAGAGTAGTGCAGAGTCACCCTCGTCAGCGAGGAGAACAGAGCAGAGAGAAGCGCCGGAAAGCCACCGTCCTTAGTCGCTCTAGGGAACGCCGTCAATCTCTTTTGGATCGCCTCCAAGATCTTCGGAGCTGTTTAGTTTTTATTTTTGTCATGTTTAAATATTTAAATATCAATTATTTTTTAGACATTTAGCAAATTTACCCCCATACGAAATCTATTTTAAGTAGACGATCATTACAGCCCTTAATAAGGAATAGGGTGTATTGGACCGGTTTATTTGGCGACCCAATAGGAGGATCCGAGGTTTAGTGAAGATTCAGCTCGTCACCATTTGTGTTATTCATCTTAATTACATACTAACCAAAAAGGTGGTTGGTCGGTCATCCTCAACTTTTAATATTGCAAGAAAGAGAACACAAACTTTTTATTTATGCTCCAAAAAGACTTTACAAAAACATTCTAAAGAACAACCCTTAACATTCATCATATGGTGAAATCATAATGCAAAGGAAGCATTGAAACGGAGTTAGCAGAAGATTCCAAGTAACTTCTTCCACTAACGTATTTAAGCAAAACATCATGCGGTGGTGGTGGCCTGTCTCCATCAAGGTGCGCCACGTCAGCATCGACAAGAGCCATGGTCCGTTTCTGCATAGTCATCAACACGTTGTGCCACGTGTTAACTCTTGATTGGGCCTTTCCATGAACCCCAACGTTCATCTCCATCAAGTCCTCGCTTCTTACGCCCATCACTTCCTCTGGCTTGGCGCCGTCGAGAATCCAGATAAGGCAGGAGCAGAATCCTTTAGAGATCTCCGAGTCGCTGTCTGCTTTAAATCTCACCCTCCCAAACTCGTCCATCTTGATATCTAACCATACCTGAGTCGTGCACCCCGTGACTCGGTTCGCGGGGATGTGAGCCGACTCATCGAGTGGAACCAGAGCCGCCGCGTAGTTCAGGAGACGTTTCACACGGTCGATAGGTTCGGTCAAAGATCGGAACTCGGATACAAGGAGGCGGAGCTTGTCGTATGTCGGCACCACAACGGAGGTTCTTGTTGTTTCTAGCGGAGCTTCGAGTGATGCCGTCGCGAAAAAGACAGAGAAGTCGTGGCTTGGAGCTTTTGGATTCGAACCAAAACCAAGATTAAGGGCAGAATCATGCATGCATCTAATCTTTTTAGGAGAGAATCTTGGAAGGTTGGGAGAGAATCTTGGGTTAGGTGAGGCTTTCTCCATCGGTTTAAAGGTAGGAGTCAAAGGAGGAGAAGCAAACGCCTTCAACGATAACGTGGTGTTCATGTTCCGTTTCAAGCGAATGAAAAATTACAAAGCAAAAGGTTGAAGAAGACGAGAGAGAGAGATGATTAAGGATGATCAGAGGAGAGCTCCTTGAAGTACGCGTCGGGGAGAGAATAAAGATTATATTAGCATAACGCGCCAAAATTAGTAATCTGTAGTGCGTGATTATATGTATATATAGTGGAAAACATGATTTTTGTAGTATTATTGTTGAAAAATATGACGTTGAAAACAAGAAAAATCTTTCAAATCTGTACTATGTCGTGAGTGTGATAAATTTGCTTTTTTCCGACTTAAAACACTTCACTGATTGACGGTAGACTAGTACAAGCGGAGTGCAAAAGACGTTTTACAAAGAGTATGATACATTTGCTCATTTGGTGTTTGGTAGATTTATTGAATTTTTATTTTTAGATAATCCAACAATCTGATCTCAATTTTGAAAAAATCTTTGCAATGCTAAGAATGATTATTAATGAAAATAATTAAATGTATCTAGCAACTTGCATGGAAATTAAACGAAAACAAGTAGAAAGTTTAATATTATATCATTTTTAAATTGGATAGTCATGGTTTTAGTGGTCCAAATTGTTTCAAAATGGTCCAGATTAATATATAAAATTATCTGTTCTTAACGAGCGTCATTAGTTGTTTGGTTTGGTCACCTTTTTTTTCCGCCATTTGGTGATTAAAAAGAGCGTTATTAGATTTTTGTTTAATCGCGAAACAAAATGGATGAATTTGTCCACTATCCATAAAAAAATATTAGTATAATTAACTTTGTATATTTTTAAATTAAATTTAAACCAAAATTAGCTATGCTTTTATAGTTTTTTTCTCTTTTTTAATTTTTTAATTATTTTTATTATATTATCTAAGTAACTTTTTATCTAATTTGATTTTATCCTCTATTTACTTAGATTGATATATAGGTTGAATGAAATGTAAAAAAAAAAATTAATACAAAAAAAAGAACAGATTTTTTTTGTACTTGGTGTATTTTGAATTTTCCAAAGCAGATATATATTTTCTAAATAGTTTTTAAGCAATATAACTAGAGTTTGACCCGCACAATGGCACACGCGTTTTTTTTATTAATTCAATTTATGATTGATCGTGTTTAGATTTTTTGAATATTGATTTTGAAATTTTCGGGTTTTTTGGATATCCGAACGGGTTCGAATAGGGATTCAGTTCGGATTATACTTGATATCCAAAACACCTTTAAACAAAATCCACTATAGAATTACTTTTTTTGAAAACATCAAATGATTAAGCTTAACTTTTTATGGTTGATATAAATTAATTTTATACCCGTACAAATTTTTTGGATACTCGTATAGAGTCGTCTACGGAACCGGTTTGAATAATACTCGATACCTGAAATACGTGAAACAAAACTCGTTGGGTATTTTTTTTAAAACATCACATGACTAAACTTTAATTTTTATAGTTTATATAAATTAATTTTGTAAATCTACAGGTTATTTTAAAAATTTTCACTTTATGTTTTTTTATAATTTTGTAAGAAATTTGATTTAGAAAATATTAATATTGTAATATAATTATTTAAAAAATTTTATGGCTTTATTTTAAATATGAAAACGAAAAATATTTTAAAATTCTGATAAAAACTAATGATTTTTTAACTAAATATTTTGTTTTTAAAAAATAATAATATATATATTTTTTTGGGATAACAATTATAGAATATTTTAATAATTAAATTTCATAATTAAATATAATGACATTTTCTGTAATATACCACATGATACCAATGTTACTTTTAAATTTGTACTTCTCTTTTAATAAGTAAGATGTACAAAATATAGAAATACTACTCGAGATAGAAAGACTATTTCCGCGTGTATTTAAACAATTCAAATAATAAAAAAATCAATGAAAGTTTACGTAAAAAGTCAGTTTATAATTTGGTTATCGACAAAACAAAAACATTAAAATTTGGCAAGGGGTATTTAACAAGAAAATGTTGAAAATAAATTACTAAATAGAGTGTTATGAATTGCAATAAATAGTTTAATTATTTTAGAGTTACATAATTTATAAGGTTATTTAAATATCATTATGATATATATTTTTTTTTAAAAAAATTCAAGTTATAATGAATGTGAAAAAAAATCAACATTTTTTGTATTATTATAAAAAAAAATTGGTGAAAAATTAAAAAAACTTTCAACAAAAAATGGCTGGAAAAATAATAGAAAAAGAAGGAATTTAAAAAAAGAAGAAAAAAAGAAATAAGATGAGTAACAATAGGGATAAAATGGGGAATATTGCAGAAAATATAAACATGTTTTTTTGTACACATAATTGCAAATTTGTTTTTCTTAGTTAGTGGGCCTAATTTTCCAAATAAAATAGGATCAAAGTTTATACAAACTTTTAGAATTTTTTTCAACCATACATCAATTAAAAAGTAATGTCCAAATTGATTGTCCAATTGGGAGGAACAATGCCAAATCGGTATTTACGGGAAGACTTCGTTTATTTTAGGAATCGAAAAAAATTATATATATATATATATATATATTATCAATAAATTAATTAATTTAATAATTAAATAAATAAATTAGTTTTTCAAATTTAATAATTTAATAAATCATTAAACTAACTAAAATTGCCGAATTTGAAAAATAATTTATTTATTTAATTATTAAATTAACTTATCAAACTAACGAGATGAGCAAGTGGACCAGTGGTTGCACCACCTCTACTGCCATCTCACAAAACAAGGGTTCGAACTCTGCACCTGCCTCTAGTGAGAGAAACTATTTACCATTAGGTTATAGACGACAATTAAGTTGGTAATGTATGTTGAAGTTATATGTGAGGTAGAGGGTTTAAATCTTGGTTTCATAAGTTTAACTTCTTTTCTCGATTTAGCTTAATATGACGTCGTTTCGAGAGTTATCAAGACGATACCGTTTTGGATTTAACGAAAGTTAAATCTGGTTTAACTTCTGATTTTCGTTGAATTTTTGACTTGGTCAACTTTGGGTTTAAATGGCCAAATTTTGAAAATTGATGATTAAGGGCATGTTCGTTTCCTCAGTTGGATGATCCATCCGACTGAAGCAATCAGATGATGTTCGTTTTAATACATAAAGTGCTTCAGTCGGATGGATCATCTAGCTGAGTTTATAAAAACTCAGATCAAATATTGTAACTCAGCCAGCTGATTCTAGATGGAGCAGGCAGCTGGATCAGCCTCAGCCAAAAACGTAGAAAGACAAAATTATCCCTGCGTATTTCCAAAAATTACAATCGTAAAGCTTAATGACGAACATAACTCGTCTCTTCGGAAATCAACTCATCTCCGACCAAAATCGTCTCCGGCCAAACCTGTCTCCGGTCAAACTCGTCTCCGGCGAACGAGGTATGGACTCTCTCTCTCTCTCTGTTTCGAGCTCGAGCTCGCTCTCTTCTCTCTCTCTCTCTCTCT
>OVAN01002059.1:0-17718 GCA_900406275.1 Anastatica hierochuntica | reverse complement strand
GAGAGATAGAAAAATTGAACCCTTTTTATTGTTTCACTCTTATGTTATTGTTTTACCATTAAATTCCATGAAAATTCTGCAAAGCTTGAATTATACAGCTTGATCAACTTCTCTCAGACATCAAAATATACTCTGTTTTAACCTTAATTCCTCTGGCTTTTAAAGATAGTAGCAATCAAAAAGATACTACCTTAGATTGGATTTTGTTACAAGTTTGTGGTAAAGTTTCATTTACTTTATTACGAGGACAAGAAAAGAAGGAGACAAAGCTAGAGAGATATGCTTGAAGAAACATAATGTATCTATACTCGTGTCTTTGTGTTGCATGTTTTATATTTAATTTTGAATTCATGAAAATGAAAATTGGTGAATGTGAAAAATATTAGTTTATAAGTTGTTAATTGGAAATATAATTTAGAAAAAATAGAAAATTTGTTTGGTTAATATTAAGGTAGAGAACAAAAAAATGGTTGGATTAAAATAGGGGTATTTTGGTCATTTTTTAATTATGATCATTCAGACGATCCATCTGGATGAGCAAACGAACAAAGTTTTCAGAAAAATCATCCAGATGGATCATCTAGATGAGTGGACAAAAAATAGAAACGAACATCATCCAGATGATCCATCCATATGGATCATCTGAATGGATCATCTGGATAGACCTGCTGAATGAGAAAACGAGCAGACCCTCTTTCTCATTCTAACTCTGTCGACCAAATATGATTGTGTAGTAAAGAATGAATGTCACCAAAGGATCAAACTCGTCTCTGTTGTCGTCAGAACTCAAAGGGTAAGCAACGAATGACCAAAATGTGTGAAAAGTGATCATAACAAGCAAAAGTCTTTTCTCTTTCTGTCTTTTTCATCTAAAGATTTAACAAAAAGAATCTGCAACAATAGTTTTCTTATGATAAAGGATTTGTGTGAGAATATCACCAAATTTTTTTCACTCGTCTTCCTCAATGACCTTAGTGCCCAAACCGGACAATCCTTCAGGAGGAATCTCAGCGACGGTGACGAGAGAGTAGAACTCTTCCTTGGCATCTTCATCATCGTTCCTCTTTCTTGCAACGCGGACTCTGATTCTCCTAGGAGGGCCTCTGATTCCTCTGCTCCATATCTGCTTGTTGAGCTTAACATCGACTCTAACATCTTTTGTTCCCATTGCTTTCAATGCAAACTTCCTGATCTCTTTTATGGCTTTGGGTGCCTTCTTCTTGAATGTGCTGTTCATATACACAAAAAAAACGATCATTCAAAATCGCATAGCCGACCTCAGCATTTCTAAAACCGAAAAGCTCTAATGGAAATGTAACCAAATTTCTCTAATATTTATGATCATTGCTCATCTAAATACTAAATCTTCTTCTACAAAAATCAAAACTTTTGATTCGAAAGTGATCATATGATTCATAATTACATTTTAGGAGTTCCACAACATCAAATTCTCCAAAAAAATTGAAAATTAACGAAACGAGAGCAAGCTCTACACTTATCAAACGAAACGAGAGCAAACTCTACACTAATCAAGGACCCAAATCAAGAATCATATCAGTATCAAGTCCAATGATGATGATGATCAACTAATCGAGAACGAATAGTGAGTCATTTCGCCTACAAAAATCATCGAAACTCAGAGATTGAAAGTAAGAACAAAAAGAGTAAGAGTTTACCAGCTATGAAGGCGCCTGTGAAGATTGACAGTGTACTCTCTGGTAACGACTTCCTCCTTTCTTCCTTTGCCTTTCTCCATTTTTCTTCGATCTCTGCCTCTCTCTCTCTCTCTCTCTCTGTCTTCTAAAATAGAGTTAGAGACGGCACAAAGGGATATTAGTGAGAGAGAAACCCTAATAATATAAAACTTTCGTCTTCTGTAATTTGGGTCGATTATGGGCCAGATGGGCCTTAGGATAAGTTTTTATTTTCTTAAAGCTTTTTCAAGGATTTTTTTTCTGTATCGTATTGCAACTTTTCTCACTATACATCTTTTGAAAATCACTTATACATTTTGATAAATACATATATATATATATATATATATATAAAATCACTTATACTGTTTTTCTTTGATTATCCCAAAAGGTAGTATTTATGAATAACAATATATTTTCTTATATCTCTTTCATAAGAGCATTAGCCACATGAGTCACTCAAAAAATAAAAATATTATTATTTTATTTGTTATAATTTTATTTATTATTTTATTTTTTAATAAAAAAAAAAAGACAAGTTTCAATTGGGTTTTCAACCTAAGACCATAATTAATGCAGAGTTCTTAACCCATGATTTTTTAAAAAAATATTAAAAAATCAAAATGTGAGAGGGAGGAAGAGAAACAGTAACTAAAACCTTGTTTTAAAACTGATTGTTATCAGAGTTTCGTTGACGCACGTGTCGCGGACGCTAAACATGCAAGCAGACGGTCTGGCGTGAAGATCTCGCTCTTTTTTGAATGATTTTTTTTATGTAGACACAACCCCTATGATTTGGCTTCCCATTTCGAGAGTTAGTTAGTTTTAATGTGTGGTTGACAAAAAAAATGATTCTTATCTTTTTCTGATTTTATATGTTAAACAAAAATAAAAATTAAATAATAATTATAACAATTAAAATAATAATATTTTAATTTTTGTAGAACCCAAGTGAGTTTCTACCCACTAATCATGCTCTAAAGGTGCAAATGATAACATTTGGGAGGAATAAACGGAAAAATAGTAAAAATGATGGCTGAAAAATAAATAAGCTGAAAATCATCACTAAAGGAAAAAAAATGTTACACTTAAGTTTTTGGTTCCTCTCCCTTTTTGAAAAGTAACAAAATTTGGAAGAAAAATGGTTTTTTCAGCTATTCTGTGGATCCATAACTTTGTAAAAATGCATTTTATGTGTAAATGATGTTAATTTGGCTAAAAATAGTGTAATCACCTTTTACTCCCATTTTTTCCCTCTACAAAGTCATCCATTTGCACCCTAAAACTTCTCGGATTATATCTTTACTTTTCTCTTCTAACTTTCTATTATCTCTCTTTCTTTTTATTTTTCCTAAATTTTAATTGGTGAGAACTCTTCTAAGAACATTACCAGTGTAAATGCCCTAAAGTTTTGAGTTAACACGACGTGTTACATAAACTTTTTGTTATATAACCTTTTCAACTTTTGAAACTTTTCAATTTATTTTTCTCCTCCTCACTTCTCGAGGATAATCTATGTAGTTTTTTTAAGAATAAGGTGATTGAGTCCAATTGCACCAACATAACAATAGAGTTGGCATTTTGGTAACTTTGGTTTATTCGATTTTCGAATTATTTGGTTGTTAAGAAATAGATACCATTTGAGGTCAAATTCTAATTCGATTCGGTTTGGTTCCGAGAGGATCACAACCGTTTTTTTGATACATGCCTATTCTCATTCCTTAGCTATTATGTTTCCAAAACTTTGGGGTTGGTTTTTTATTTGTTTGATGTAATGACTTGTGGCTCCAGGGTTGTATCTTCTAGACTGCCGACTTATGATTCCATTAAATCACCGGCTTGTGACTCCGAATTTGAGTTCGCTCAAACGTCGGCTTTGTATCCGATATTGACTTAATAATATTTTTAGATGGAAAAAAAAACTGGATAGAAAGGATCTAACAGATTGTAACAGAAACACAGCATAATAAGAAATTCTAACTCCCTTTTGAAAATGATAATAAAAGAGCAAAACGTAATGGTTTCAAGTTTCAACTTCAACAACGAAGTACCAAACATGTTCAGACAAATCTTTAACTCCAACAAAACCAAGTGCGAAAAAAAAAAGATTAAGCTTGTCTGTTTCTTTGCTTGGCACCGGACTTGGCAACCCTCAGGCTCTTGGTGATGACACTAAGTCTAGCAAGAGCAGCTTTCTTCAAGTCTGGCCTGTAGTAGTTCTCCACCACCTGAACAATTTTTACACACCAAATTAGTTTAAATCCATATCGATCAACATAGAAAGAAACATCAAAAGTAATGAAAGATTTGAGTCAAACCTGGTTAACAACAGCCTTGGACATCCTGGGGAATTCCTTCTTCAGGACAGACTTGTTGACAGAGACCTTAGGCTTGTTCTGCTTCTTGGTCTTAGTGGTCGCAAGCACAACAGCTTGTTCCTTGCCAGCAGCCTGGATAGTCACTGTCTTCTTGTTTGCAAGACCTAAAAAAACACAGAAAGATTCAAACTTTAATCTAATTCAATCACTCAGTTTCAAATTCTGCATTCAAGGGATCTAAACACAAATCTATTATACACATCCTTACAAACCGAGACACGTCCAAAATCAATATAGTTCTTTAGCTCAATTTAAGAAGCTACATTTCATCTTAAACTAGAGTAATATAAGCCCGGATATAAAAGTGCAGCATAACTAAACTCAAGACTAAGCTCAAAGAGCCACAATCATCTTACATTTACATGACCAAATACCGAAGACAAAGACAAAGCATATATATAAATCTAAGACAAAATTACATCATTTTCACAACCATACACCAAAGACAAATTTCTAAGCTTTTAGTTTCCAAACTAATCAAGCTTATATATAAATCTAAATTTTTGTTCTGAACATCATTTTGTTCAGAAACAAAGGATCAATCGTCAAAAAAGATCGAAAAACCGAAGTGTAAGAATATACCAGAGTGCTTGTAAGAGTTAAGGTTGCAGAGATTGTTGCTCTCTTTGCTGAACTGAACCTTAGCATTGCCTCTACCAAACTGTTTCACCAAGAAACAGTTGTTGGTCTTCACAATCTCCCAAATCAATTGTCCTGGTACTGTCGCCATTTTCGAAAACTTACCTTCATACATCAAAATCAATCAGAGTTAGACCAATAAATCAACAACACATACAAGAACAGATCGATCCAATGACTACTTAAGAAGCACACTGAATCAAATCAGAGTCCTAATACTAAAAGATCCAGAGGAAAAACTGAAATGGATACTAAATCAACAACACAGGGATGAACAGATCGATCAAATGGATACTAAAGAAGCACGCCGAATCAAATCAGAGACCTAATGCTAAACAAGAGAGTGAGAACAATCGAGAGACGATCTAACACTTACCGTGAAATTTGCAGAGAGAGAGAGAGAGGAAGAGACTCAGTTCTTATGGTGGCGCCGGAGATTTGCGATATGACGATGGAGCTATTTATATATGATCTCTGAAAAACAAAACCCTAGCTCATGAAGAAAGTCAAAAATACCCCTAAAGAGTGTTAAAAATATCGAAAATACCATAATCGTTGAAGGAAAATGAAAAAAAAAAAAAACCCATTTGCTCCAAACTTGTTCTACTATGAGTTCAAGGGTTTTACATCCTTTTGATTAGTCATGGGCATATTACCCGACCCGAATCGAAGCGGAGGGAACCAAACCGAATTTTTGGTTCTGATTTAGGTTCCGATTCCAGAGAAATAATCGAATGGATCCTAAATTTCGGAACTGACGGAATCGAAACAGAAATTTTGGAACCGAAATTGGAACCGAACCAAATTATAAAAAAAACCGAATGGATCCTAAATTCGAAAACCGAAAATTTCGGTTAGGAACCGAATTCTAACACCACAAAAATAAAAAATATTGTTCGGTTCTAGTTTCGGTTACGAGAAAAAGAACCGAATGGATCCTAAACTTCGGAACCGAAACCGAACCGAACCGAAAGTTTTGGATCCGGAGCCGAAACCAAACCGAATTACAAAAGAATCGAATGGATCTAAATTTCGGAACTGAACGGTTCTTACCCGGAACCGAACCGAATATCCGAATTTCCAGACCTGCTTTTGATTCTACATTTCTACTAAAGATTAGAGTTTCGATCTGTGATGGGGAGGAGGATATTGAATGATGCGTTGAGAATGATCGTGAATGCAGAGAAACGTGGGAAAGCTTCTGTTGAATTGAAGCCTGTCTCTACTGTAATGTCTTCCTTCCTCAGAATCATGAAGGATAAAGGTTTGATTTTTCCTATGATTCTTTCTTCTTCTCCAAATGGGTCTTGTTTAGATTTTGTCAGTTTCATGTCAACATTGAATTGAGGCGAAAGTATCAAGTTTTTGTGATTTTAACTTCATGCCAAAACCCGTATAGCTCAATCTTTGCAATGTGTGAATCTTTCAATATAACGTACTCGGTTACATAGTCCATTGATTAGCTTTTTGTTTGTGGTTGAAACTTGAAGTTGCAGAGGAAATGTTTTATGTTTTTTCACTCTTATGGAGAAAGGCATTGTCTGCTTTCATCTCCAAGTGTAATGTCTCTGTTTTACGCTTTTACAGTCTGCGTTTGTGATGTAATATTTCATCTTGTTTTGAGTATTTTTAGATAGCGATTTTATGTATCTCCATGGTTGTAAAATCGAGTGAGAACCGTATGAAATGTGTGTTTATGTATAAAGGGTACATCAAGAACTTTCAAGTCAGTGATCCACATAGAGTTGGAAGAATAACTGTTGATCTACAAGGAAGGGTCAATGATTGCAAAGCTCTCACTTATAGACAAGACATCAAGGCGAAAGAGGTCAGGCAGTACACAGAACTCACACTCCCAACACGCCAGGTTTTTGTTCGTCCTGTCGAATCTGATGAACATGCAACTAATATTAGCAGTAACTTAAACCTTTTTGCTTAACTTGATATATATATATAGTGGGGCTATGTAGTACTTACAACTCCTGATGGGATTTTGGACCATGAAGAGGCTATCAAAAGGAATGTCGGTGGTCAGATTCTCGGTTTCTTCTACTGAAATTATCGCAAGAGGTTTAGACTCTATGAGAACGTTGTTTGTTTGCTTCTTGCTCTGTACTTTTGATCTAAATGGCAATTAGAGAACAAACTTGTATTACAAAATCTTTAGCTTCACATAATAGTGGTTTCTTTTTCTGTTAATCCACGCCAAAAAAACAAAATAACCAAATCAAGAACAAGCAGAATCATAGTACTGCTTCAATGGGTATAATGTGTAAGAAGAATATCAAGTTCTATCGGAGGTAAGAATGAGTGGCACTGATCTCTGCGGCAAACAATAAATATATGAACAGACAGTGGCAGATTCAGCGGCGATTAGGAGCACGAAGAGCCCCCAGCCTTGCGAATATATCGTCATAATCTGGGAGGTTGGGATGAACATGACTAGCTCGCTCCCTTGATGGGGTTTCTGGATCAGGTGACTTTACAATCTGAGGAACTACTGGCCTGGACTTTGGAGATGGCTGGTCATGAGACTCTTCCTCGGTTTTCATTGTTGTCACTGGGAGTGAATGCTTCTCATGAGCCTTTGCTTGGCCCTTTGTCCTTCGAGAGAGCGCGGTTGTAAATGTTGGCTTTGAATTGACACGTGCATCATCTCTTTCGACGTCTTCCTCATTTTCATACGAGACTGAAACTGGGGTCTTGGAGTTTGTTCTCTTCTTATCTATCAGTCCCGTTATTGGCTTATGAGTTCTCTCTTGACTTCGGGTAGAAGGTCGGGTCGGGAGATCTTCCTCTGAGTCCTCATGGCTGACATGAGAATGATGGTATGAGGATTGGGTTTTTGTTTCTGTTGTTCCTGGGAGTTGCATATCTGAGTCGTCTTCATCACTAGAAGATGGATGAGGAGGGGTAACGCTTGGTCTTTTCTCGTTTTTACTACTTGCTTTGCTGTATAGATCTTTTCTGCTACTGGTAGAAGAAGATATCGACTGACCAACATCATCGGTATGGCTGTATTCCTTTTTAGATTTGGATGATGCCTCGTTTCGTGCTGGAGTTATTCTGTAAGGTGGGAGTGTCTTTTTGTTCCTAAATCCACCAATCAAAGGTCCAAACTTCAAACCAGTCTGTGCTTCTGTCTCCGTATCTGAATCTTCCTGTGTTTGTGGATCGTGTTTTCGATCCTCTGTGTCTGCAGTAAAAAGTTCATATCCCACAGGAGCAGATACTTCAAACTTCTTAGATCTATCAGATGTCAACTTCACCTTTTCATCTACGCCCTCAGAAACTTTACCTTTCTGTCTTGGCTGATCATCGTCGCTTTCTGAATTTGGACCATAACTATCGAACTTAGCATATGGATCTGGTTCATGGTAGGACACCGGAGGACTTGTAGAGACATCATCAAATAATGGGGAACTTGAGTTTTCTTGGAAGACTTGTGAGCTCGACCTGCTGTGGTTTCCATGAGACTTACTATAGTCTCCTTTGAAGCTCATGGAAGCTGTTGCAGCAGATGTTTTGCTGCCGAGAAATGAAAATCCCACTCCATGATCAGTTTCATCTTGATAATGATCATCTTCTGCATCGAACTTAGGTTTATCGAAAAATGAACTGTAATCATCATAAGTATCGGCAGCACCAGTACCATCATCATGTCCATGATCATGAGTATCTATATTTTTAAAGCTACTCTGAGATCGGTGATCATCATCATCATATGTTGCAAAGATGTTTTCCTCCAGGACACTCGGTGACTTCATGTGATCTGAGTCATTGACATTCTCATCAGAATAATTGCTTGAATGTGAATGCGATGAGGCTCGGCTTGACTGCTTCCTGAGATGAATATCTTCCGAGTAACCAACATTTAAATCTGTCTCATCCTCGCTTAGCTGCTTCTCTCTACCTGTTTTACCAAAGGAACCGTTCTTCCTCGAGTTCTCCAGGGAATGTTTTTCTGATGGCTGATCTAGAGGAGGAACCGCAGATTCCTTTGCTCTACCATATACATTTTGTTGGGTTCTGTCCATATTTCCATACTGCATCCTATCATTTTGTCTAGGTGAAAAATGATCTTCAGGAAAACTTTCATTTTGTACATTCGATCTGTTACGTCTATGTGAAGGCTCGTTTCTAAGATTAACAGATGCGGAGGATATATGCGAACCTGTTGAACCCTGTCGTGTCATCTTTTCTTTGCTTGAAAGTTCAGCAGCTGCTCTAGCAGCAAAACTTGCTCTCTCAGCGGCTTCAGCAGCCGCACGTGCAGCATCTGTAGAATCAACAAATTCTGATTCCCATTTATGCTTACTTCTTGAAGATGAATTTTCGTCACCGTGGTTTGGATTTCTACATTCCCCTTCATCAATCCTAGATCCTGTCAACCAAAAACAACTCCATTTAGATATTCACTCAAGAAACAAAAACCCGAAACAACGTAAGCAAACCGCTTACGGGAATGTCTTGCATCTGGATGATGGTAGTCATCAGCCTTCCCATAAGTAACATCGTTGCTACGGCTTGAAGATCTTCCATCACTTGCATAATAGTTATCCGGGGAATGATGTCTTTCATTTGATCCATGTTGAACATTGACGGTAGCTGGAGCCTGGACGTTTAAAGGTTGTTCCTTGTTTGAGTTTCTAGAGGAGTCCACATTTGTACTACTCGCTGACTGAAACGAGCTTGCTCCACTCTAAAAGAAAAACAAGTTACGGATAAAGTTAGCAAACAGATAACACAACAGATGCATTTACATCGACGATATGTCGTTCCTTACCAACAGCTCAGTGTCTTTTGGATCTGGCTCCATAAAAGATTTTGCCTCCCATACAACATTGTGCTCTGAAGCTATTTCCATCAAAATTTTGACCTTTGTTGGACCATCCGGGGCTTTGGCCGACAATTTGTCCACCAACTAAAAAGATAACAAACAATTATAATCAAAAACGAGCCACGAATACAAAATCACCATCCATGATTCTTCTTCTTCATGTTTTCGTTTTCCATCGATAACCACTTACCAGGCGACTCACACCAGAATCCGGACGCAGCTCAATAGCAGAGGTAGCAAAATCCTTTCCATACTTGGCAGTGAATTGCTTAACGATTTCCGCAAGCTCAGGGACATCTGATAACCTCTGGGAAGCAAACAAGACACTTGCGACGGCTTCTTTAAGATCAATGGGGCAGTTCCTGAAACAATAACACAACAATCAAATGAATACATTATACATAAAAGGAATCACCAAGGAAGAAAGTACACTCACTTCTGCGATTCGATAACACCCAAACGAACAACGAGAAGCTCGCAAAAAATGCCAATGAGCTCATAAGCAGCCACTGTCTTCTCTTCTCTCACCACATGTTCAACCTGAGATGCATATTAAACAACATGACAAAACTAAAAACTTCCTACATTCCCCACAAACAGAGATGAGATTTGGTCTGATTATTACCCGAATTCGAGCAGTAGGGGTCTGATTAGATTCAAGCAATTGAGCTAACTCTCTCCTAAGCTGTTTGATTTGAATCTCCTTTTTGTTCTTGAGTATCTTTAGGCGTGAATTCGCCATTTGTAAAGCTGTTTTGCTACACATATAAAATCACAATCAAATCGGATGAAAAAGTACTATAATCGAAGAACCCAGATCACGATCATAACAAATCTGAAGAAGTAGAGAAGAACCCAGATTCGAAAATTACCATTTAGCAGGCTTAAAGCCTCGATGAAGAACCTTCTTCATCAGAACCAGATTTAGCGAAAAGAGATGCGAAAATCGTAAGAGACCCAATAGAAATTGATCGAATCAGGTTAAAAAGTTTCTGGGTTTTTGCTTGATTGATTTATAGACCAGACGAGAAAATCTGCGATCTGGAGAATGGAATTTTCTTACCCAGAAGAAACGTATATTGTGGATTTAAGAGAAGGAGAAGAAGAAGAAGAAGAGAATAAATTAAAAATTAAAAATAAAAAATAAATAAAATTTGGTTGGCCAATGCGCGAAAGCTTTAAATATTTGGTTAAGAGTGACGTGTCAAGATGAAACCGAGTAAAATTGTAAACCCACAATGAAGAGGAAAGATCCAATGTGTAATTTTTGGAATCTTCGACGAAGTAAACATTTAATAAATAATTATAGACTTGACTTTTCCAATCGTATTATTTTAGTAGACATTGCACAATTATTAACTTTTTTTTTAAACCACTTTCCATCTATGTGCAACGTTAAGATTGTGTACATGTTAGATGTTATGCTCCATTTTGGCATATTGTGTCTTGTTGTTTTTGCAATTTGGTTTCGTTTTAACTTTATGATAGGTGTCCGTGCAGATCGAGTATCCTATATTTGTTGCTACTTGTCATTTTTGCTAATTTGCTCAAGTTAAAGTTTTACGGCGAAAGCAAATAGATGTTTATAAACATAATACACTAGGGACACAGAGCGGATATCTTCAAAATTTATAATATTTGTTATTTGCTCCGTTTTTACGGATATTCGGATTTGTCGGATCAAATCAACGCATATAACAGAACTCATATAACAGATCGAAACAAATATTACGGATATTTTTGCTCAGCCCTAATATTCATATATATATATATATATATGTATGTATATATTGGGAGATTGCACAAATACAACATATAGACGGTCATTGAAAGAAGCTGGCCACAAAATTGAATGAAATCAAGATTATTTTTGGATATTTTAGAAATCAAGTTTTGATTGTAGTCGACGCCCTCTCAAGAAAGAGCATTTTACCGGTACCTTAATATATGGGTTTTGGCGGAAAAAAAGAAAGTTTTGATTGTAGTCGATTTTTAGTTAGTTTTTTTTTTCTAATCTTGGTCTACTTATATGATCTCCAACTATTCATATTTTTACATTCTTTTCTTCCTAAAAGCTTTTTATATCAAAGATCTTCTTTTGGTTAGCATTATTCATTCAATCTTGGTACGATCTTCCAATATTACATGAACCATTGCATCATTTGGATGTTTTTGAGGTAAATATTTTGAGTTTGTTGACAGATTCAGTTTCTTCATCGCTTTGATAGTTTCACATGTTATCTGCATTTTTTTACACGCTGGTGGCCCTGAGAATGAAATATTTAATTTAGGTTGCAATGGAGAGAGAAAAAATGGACCAATTTTGTATGTCTTTTTTAAAAAGGGCCAATGGTGAAATAATTCTAACCTTGCAGATAGAACATAATACAATAGATTAGAAGTTGAAATGTGTCTTGAAACATTGATAACTTAATCATAACTCATACTCCCTCCGTCCCAAAAGAGTACTATTTGCATGATTTATTAAATGTCAATTTTTGGATAATGACAATTTTTTATGGTTTCTTAATCCGTGTGAAAACCTTAGAAAATCAAACTTTAAGGGACGGAGGGAGTAACATTCATATAAGAATACTGAGAGAGTTTTCCATCAAGACTTGCATTATATAACATTGAGTCGCATAGTGCCATCACTCGCTTACATTTGATTGAAGTTAATCTATTTGCGACTTGCGTTTGCACGAGTAAGTTCACCATCAATTACCAAAGAATTTCAGAATTAAGGTTGCTTAGTTTCGACACCAATGTGATGCCTCCAAAAATAAGAGTATGCAAAAGCAAAACTCAGAGCTCAACTTTCATATCATTACCTAATTGACTGAATAAGATGCCGATATCCATTCCTTGATTCATTGTAGGTATCACTTCCGAATATGGGCATTTCGTGGAAAAGCCGACCTTTTTGTTCTTCGACTGTTTTATCGATTTGCTTAGCCTGTTTAAACATCGCTGAAACTTCTTATGACAATCAATGTTAGTCATACCTACAAAATGGGAACCAAATACACAAAAGTTTCAGCGTAAACGTTTCAATTCAAGACTAAAAGTTTACCGTTTGATTCCATTGAAACAATGAAAAACAGAAATATGTTTCAAATCACTAACACTAAGAGCTGATAAATCATTAAATCCCTAAAGTGGTCGAGACACGTAAGAGCCTGATGGCCCTAAGAGATTATCACACTCGACATCCTACCACTATGCTATTAAGCACCATGTTTACACAAACAGGACAGACCAGACTGATCGCACTCTCAAAGCTATGGTCAAATCAAGCCAATATTCATACTGGCTCTGTAGTTACAGAAGTTAGTTTCTTTCAGTTTATATCGCTCTGTTTATAATTACAGAGACCTAATGGGCCTTCCGAATCAAAAAGCTACAACCGATTTGGCCAAAGTGAGCTTTTCAAGATGGTAATACCCAAAACTACATCCTAGTTACACTTACACCTAAGAACAGTGATTAACCATTTCGTGCGAATCCATCAAAAATGCAGACAAATACAAAAGCGGTTTGCAATTCTTGATTGAATACCTTTCGACTCGACGCACTTGTCATGGACCATACAACAAGCATCAAGATCATCACAAGGCTCCTCACCAGGACATCCAAAGTGACCAATTCCACAATACTTCCCATATCGAATCGAAAGAGCTGAAAACAAAATCACAAGTGAGTATCCAACAAAACGTCAAAGTTCCTCAAAGAAGACACTACAGGATCTTCTAAAGCTTACTGTCGCAGTTCTGAGCAATGCATGTTCTTGTGCATTCCTGTAACAATCGATTCGACGAAAAAAGAAAATCATTCACTGTTAACATTAGTTGCCAAAATATCAGCAAGAGGAATCGACAAGTGAAGTCAGAATAGCATATCAATGTCGAAATCAGGATTCCAATTAGTCAAATCTCATACGAAGGAGATATCTTTTCCCTCTAATTTCGGAAACTCAGATTCACATATAGAGTGAAGAGTGGGTAGAAACCGAAGGGAGAAGAGGGAAGAACCTCGCTGCGTACTACTCCGGCGAAGACAGCGACGGCGACGAAGAGAGCCGCCGCGAAACGAATCAGAGAAGTACGAATCATCGTCGCCGTTGCGTAGAAGTTTGTGGATTTGCGTAAATCGTCGTCGTTGTCTTCTTCGCTAAGATTCCTTCCAATCGGATCCCATTGGTCTTCCAGCTTTCTCTCGCCCTTTTTTTTTCTTATGTACCCGATTTTTATTTTATTTTCTTTGCTTCTTTGAATAAGAAAAAAAAATTCATATTTTATCCCACAAATGCATTAATATTTTATTTATATTACAAATTTGTTTTTTCCCCTGTTGAAAACAGCTTGAGCCTACGCCCTAGCTGAAAAAAATCGGAGATCACAAAAAATTAATTTAATTTAAATCATTTTTTTTTGTCATCCTAGCCTGTCTAGTGACAAAGTAAATTTGATGAGCAAGTCAACTAAACCTAAACCGAGATATGGTTTCCTAAGAGAAATATGATTAGGAAATAGTTAGTAGTTATCTAGAAGTTTTCCTAATAGGTTTAAGAGATATGTTTGCTTATAAAAGACATTGTTATCGAGTCATGATAATTGTGAGAGTTGTGAATGCTTTAGTTTTTGAGTTATTTTTCTAAAGTTAATAAAGAAGTTTGTTTTGCGTTAAGAATTTCCTTTGATCGATTAAAGCTTTGAAACAATACTCAATACTCTCAAGTAGTTTAACAAGAACGTGTATGTGTTACTTTCAAAGCAATGCAATTGAAATGAGAGTAGAATGGGCTTAACAAGAACGTGTATCTCTCTATTCTTGAAAACCTGAAAAATACAAAGACTGGCCCAAGCTCGTCTTCAATTGAATGTTTTGTCTAAAACAAGAAGAGATCCTTTGTCGTTAGTGACTTAAATGATGTCTGTCCTTTTGGAAGCAGCAGCATTTATTGGCGCTAATTTTCCTTTCTTGAAAACTTCAATTCGTAATTTTGAATTCCTTCATGTAAAGGGTGGAGAGCTAAAAATCCTGAAAAAATATTACCACTTTGAAAAGTCTTGAAAGAAAAAAAAGAAGACAATACTACCATGGATGTTGGAAGTGAGCAAATCAACATGGAGAGAGTAGAGAAACCACTTCTTCACGAGCATCCTTTGATACCATTCACTCGCTTTGCTTCTAATTGGTGTAGAGGGTGTAGCTATTTTGCAGATGATTACGTTGATGGCAACGTCCGTAGATTAAACGTTGACTTTTACGGAGGCTACCGTTGCAATGAGTTGGAGTGTTATGATGTTGTCTTCCACAAAGAGTGTGGTAAGCCCTTAGAAGAAATCAATCACTCTTCTCATCCCAACCATTCCCTCAAACTCATCATCCAAGATTCAGAAGTATCTACTCCTTGTAGCTTCTGTGAAGCAAAGTTCAAAGTTGGTTATTGTTGTTCAATATGTGATTTCAAGTTGGATTTGGTGTGCGCGAGGAGGCCAGAACCACTTGTTCCTCCTGAAAATTCTCACGGACACAAGCATCCGCTACAACTTTTTCGTCAACCTCGCCGTTTCAATTGGAATATATGCAACTCTTGTCACGTATGTGTAAACCCAGGTGTATCACATTATAGATGTGTTGAATGTGAATTTTTCATCCATGTGGATTGTGTAGATCTTTTTCGAGAAGCACACCATAGTTCCCATCCCCAACACCCACTCAAGCTACTTAAATCAGATGTCCCTCATTACGTCGACACGAAATGTCTTCTTTGCGCGACAGAGTTTGATGGACGACACCACCAAATTCACCACTGTGATGCTTGTAATTTCAGCATTTGTAGAGCATGTATGAAAAACCCACCACCCGTTGATGTTGGATGCCCGAGGACCCATGAACATCAACTACGTCTTGTTCCAAGACGCATCAATTTTATTTGCAATGCTTGCGGGACTCAAGGTGACCGAAGCCCTTATTTCTGTCTTCAATGCAATTTCATGATTCATAGGCAATGTATCGGTCTTCCCCGCCTCATAAACATCAACCGTCATGATCACCGCATCTCTTACATTCGTCGCCTTGGACACGGAGAGTGGAAATGTAGAGTTTGCCGTGAAAAGGTAGATGGGTTCTACGGGGCTTATACTTGTGTTAAATGTCCTACTTTGGTTGTTCATCCACTATGCGCAACAGACAAACGTGTATGGGACATGATAGAACGAGAAGGAACACCCGAGGAAGAGGAAATTGCGCCGCCATTCGAGGTGATTGATGATACCACGATCAAACATTTCAGCCACCATCATACTTTACAAATCAACAAGGACGATGGCCACGGCCAAATTCTACCCGAAAGCAAGTTTTGTGTTGCATGCATCTTCCAAATTTTCTCAGAACCTTTCTACAGTTGCGAGCAATGCGAATTTTCTCTCCACGAAAAATGTGCTCATCTTCCACGAAAGAAACGTCATGTGCGCAGAAACCAGCAATTCACACTACACACAGATGTTCGTGACGAAACTGACCAGTGTGATCTTTGTTTTAGAGAGTTCACCGGTTTCAGGTACAAATCTATATACAATTATGTGACTACTCTAGATGTACGATGCAGTTCGATTTCAGATTTACTTGAGCACGAAAGCCATCAACATCCTTTATACTTCTTTACATATGAATACTCTAACTGTAAGCGTTGTAACCAATGTGGGGATGCGGAAAGGTTTGTCTTTGGTTGTTCCGAGTGCGACTATTTTTTGGATGCTAAGTGTGCTCTTTTACCGAAGAAGGTGATGAAGAAGAGATACGATGATCATCCTCTGTTCTTGTGTTTTGGTGACAAGAATACGAAATGCGAGTATTGGTGCGAGGCATGTGAAACAAATGTAGATCCAAAGAAATGGTTTTATACATGCAATGATTGTGGGATCGCATTGCACATATCTTGCATTGTGGGAGACTTCTCATACATCATGCCAGGTTCTGTAACAAATTGGGATGGAGTACGTTCTGTAAAACGGGGTGAAGGTCGTGTAAGAAGACCGTATGCAGAAGTGGTATCGAACAACTCTATTTGTAGACCACTTTGCTTTGTCTGTAAATCTCGATGCACGGTCTCTTCCATTCTTAAGCTTTCCAAGGCCAAAGATGGTGTAACCATTTGTTCTTACAAATGTAGGCAAAAGTTTAGAGAAGAAATCATGTTTTAGTTTATTAAAAAACTTTGTATCATTGTTCTAATGAGTGTTATAATTATCTTTTTAATCAGTACATGTGTCTCATCTATATAATAACAAACGGTACCTCATCGGAATATTGGTGGCTCTACGCTGGCCGCAACGGAATAAAACATTTCCCAGGGCCAAAAACAAGCCAAGACTAATAGCATTTTATAACAAGGGAAGAAAAGATGAGAAAATGGAACACATAATACTTTTGATTCAACATGAACTTTTGATTTTCAGTATCTCTGTTAGGCAATGTTATGTTTCCTAATCTTTTTGTATGTTATAAGTTAACTATTCTCTCTAGGATAAGCTATAACTCTTGTACAATATATATTCTCTCGATCATCAATCTTAAATATTATTTGAGAAGTGAATTCGACTTCGATTAAAAATTGAAGTGGTTGATTATAAAGCTACCTTAATGAATTGATCGTTAAAATTAATTTTTTTAAAAGAAAATTGAAATAGTTCAAAAAAGAAAATACAAATATTTTAGAAAATAATCGTGTTTGTATACAAATGTATAATTATTAATATTTAACATTTATTTGTGTTACACATGTTAAATTGGATGAATATTTATTTTAGCGTTTTAAAGCACATATAAAAATTGTGATGATAAATTTGAAAAAAACGAAGAACTTGCAAGCGGACCGTCTGGTTCGGGGCGCTTGTATTATTTTTAATGACTATAGCATTGTAGACACTAGTCCTCCACCATGGGCAACCATTGATGGGGTGATGTTTTAATTAACNTTTGTTCCGCGCTACGCGCGGATTATGTGTATATATATTGTTATTTTAGAAGTTGTTATTAGAATTTGGCTTCGAAATTTAGATTTTAGTTCTCACTCAATTTCATTTTGTTTCTATAAATTATATGCAAGAACTTGAAATAGTGGAGAGTGTGACTGTGTGGGTAAGTGTTAAGGTGTGGATAA
>OVAN01002058.1:0-32655 GCA_900406275.1 Anastatica hierochuntica | reverse complement strand
GAAATTAATCGATAAAAAATAGAAACGATGTCCATGTACCATGAAAGAAAGTTTAGAATACATCAATATATATGTAGAATGTTATTATAAATTCTTAAAAAACACTAAAGTGTATAAACTTCAGCTTATAGAGCATTTGCCAAAAACTCTATATTTTCGTAGGGGTTAACCTACAGATTTTGAGAAAAATTCAAAAAAAATGACAATCATGTTTTAATGCATAGTTGCATCGTTCACTTACATTGGATGATGGTCAAAGAGGTTTGGAACATTTGTTGTCTCCGTTTCTTTAGATAATAGAGATTTTATATCGGTTACTCCACTTATTTAGGCCGTATATGGAGCTTTATGAAATTAATTGATAAAAAATAGAAACGATGTGCATGTACCATGAAAGGGACTTTAGAATACATTAATATATATGTAGAATGTGGTTAGAAATTTTTAGAAAACACTAAAGAGTATAAACTTCAGTTTAAAGAGTCATATATGAAGTTTTAAGAAATTAATTAATAAAAACTAGAAGCGATGTCCATGTACCATGAAAGAAAGTTTAGAATACATTAATATAAATGTAGAATGTGGTTAGAAATTTTTAGAAAACACTAAAGAGTATAAACTTCAGTTTAAAAACATTTGTTGTCTCCGTTTCTTTAGATAATAGAGATTTTATATCGGTTACTCCACTTATTTAGAAATAGGTTAGCTAATTCGCTAAAGTTTTCAAACTAGTTTTGAATATTATTTTTAATTTTTTGGCTTATAATAAAAACTTTATATTTTATGTATAGTTTTGTTTTACGAAAAAAAATAAGTGATCCAAATAATCCAAGAAGACTTAACAACGAGCTGATGTTAATCTTGAATGATGGACACAATTTAGAAAAGAAGATGAGATACTAATAATCGTTAAAAGAATATATTACATGAAGAGGTTAACGAGCATATAAGCTACACAAAACCTTGAAAATTTATGTTTCCACTAAAAAATAATATTAAAATATAAATATTTGTAAAAATGATGATAAAGAAATTTAAAAAACAAATCTCGCGAGTAGCACGGTTATTCGTCTAGTTATAATAAAAACTATTATATCATTATTAGAGGGTGACATGTATGTTTATCTCGATTATTTTATTTTTATGCGATCTTATCTTTCCTCTTTATGGGATTATTCTGTTAGACTGACATATTATCAAATAGTAGAAGGAAACATCTGAAAATAATTACTTCTAAATTCGCCGACCAATCATTTTTTTTTTTTGGATTCTTGTAAACATGATTATGCAAAATAATTGATTTGTTTAATTAAACTAATACTAAATAACTTAAATGGCGCCGCTATAAATTTTCTTTTTTAAAGAAGGGTGAACGATAATAGAATTTCATATATTAATATAGTTATCGTAAATGTATAACTCGAAAAGATAATTTTTATATCTTAAAAAGGCCAAATGTTTTTGAGAGCTTATTGGATCTTCTTTAAATGGGCCTGACGTCTATAAGGAAACAGATGGTCCGTTGGTGATTTCTGAATCTGCACTGCTTGCCGTTTTCTTTAGTCACTTTTTCTGAATAAGCCAAGATCCATTTGTGATTTCTGAATCTGGACTGCCTGCCGTTTTTAATTTTCTGCCTTTCTTTGGGAGACGCTACGCTTGTTTCGTTTTCACTCACTCTCTCTCTATCTCTCTTCAGTGTTGTTCCGTCCGATGAGCTAGCTTAAAGAACAGAGAGGACCGTCGGATTAATTTGATGAGAAGCGTTATAAGCCGTACGAATGCCTCCAATGAAGAATCAACATCAATAGATAATGGTAACGGCATAAAAGCATTTGCGATGTTGGAATCAAAGTTGCGATAAAACAAACAAACGAAGCATGTGTTCAGAATTCACCAAAGATGCGGGTAGGGTTGGCTCTATATTCAGCTCGCCGTTTTTCTACCATCTTTCTGAAATCTTCTTCCTCTTTCTTCTTCTCTTCACGAAAACCAAATGCACCTTCTACAATAGCTTCCCAAGCTGGTAGCTGAATTTCAGAGGAGCCTAATACAAGAATATTGATAAAGCCTTTCGATGGTAAAACCTTGATAGCATTGAGGGTGTATTTGTCCTTTGAAATATCACCGGCAATTAGCAACATGTTTACCGGTCTGAAGCGATCCATTAGAGAGTCACCGAATAAGTCTACTAACATCCGCTCCAGTATGCTCGTCCCTGCAAACCACACAGAGACAAATAAAATTACTAAATCCTAAACACTAAATCCTAAATAACAGTTTGTAAGACTACATACGAGGCAAGCCACAACGCCAATAACTACGATCGGCACAAAGGATGTTTTTTGCAGTAGTATTGCGGCCATATATCCTAAAGTTGACTTCACCAAAGTAATTCATTTTCGCAAGGGCCTTACTAATGCTCCCACTTATATCTTCTGCGTGGAGACCATCAGGGATCTCGCAAACATCCACGTCCCAGAACACTCTTGTTTCTGATCCTGTGAGTCTAGTTTTTTAATCAACGACAGATCTAGAGAGACAACTTACCATTGAATCGATTCTTCTGGAAACTAGACATCGGCGAATCAAGAGAGGAGACAGAGCAAAAGACCAGAGAAGAAAGATCACAAATGCCCAATTTAAATCAAACCTAAAGCAAACCCTTCTCAGTCCCTTATATACTTCCTAAGCTTGTTGTTGACCGTCTAATATGATAGTTGTTGGGCCTCGATTTCCCCTTAAGGCCCATTTCGTTAAGCCAGTAATCAAAGATTCTGTGAAGATATATCCCATATCGGAAATATGATGGGACCTAAGTAATATATAAGTAACATGGACCAATCGTTGGAAGCCCATGAAACTTAACAGATTCGATGATTAAAAAATAAATATGGAATAGATAAAAAAAAAAATCACAATGTCATCCCCCACAATTGGAAACATACCATTTGACCAAAATGACAAAGCATTATTAGAGTCTCTTTCTTGTTCTTTCATCTAGTGGCCCTTGAGCCTAGAAGGGTTGCAGCAATCAGAAAACAAACCAATCCTGCAACACCAAGAAGATGTAAGTTTGGGCTAATGACAGAGTTTCTTCTGCGTGGTTTAGGTTTAAGTTTGGGGATAGGGCCTTGTCCAGCTGATAGCCTTTCCCACTGCCAAATTCTTCTACCGAGCATAAACAGATTTGGTTCTGCTTGGTTTTCAGGATGTACAAAGCCAACATTGTAACCTACAGACTTGAGATGGGTGAAAGTCGCGACGAAACTCAACTCATGTTCTGCCACGTCTCCCAAAACTATTAGCAGATTTGCTAGTTGAAAATGATCAAGTGCCCAGCTAAAAATGCCTGTTAGTATCGCACCATATCTGTGCTTTTTATCTCTTGGCTCTGCGGGGTTCATCACAACTGCAACTGCCGGTGTGTCGGTTTCGGATGTTTCATTCTCATATATATCTCCAACACCACGGTAATCATCCATATCTGCGGGTGTGCGATAGACCACTTTACCTGCGGAATCGTCAAATCCAAGCATGATATCTTCAATACTTCCATACGCAAATATGGATGTCAACCCATGGTAACCTGTTTTCTTAAGAGCCGATCTTATATTCTTCGAAACCAAAACCGCGTTTAGACCTGAAGGAATTTTGCACTCCTTTGCGTCCCAGAACACGGCCGTCTTAGCCTTCTCATATCTATGCGCATCCATGATATGTATGGGCATCTCTATCCATGAATCTCTCAAAAAATCCTTAACTATTTATGGGTCCCACCATTTTATTATTAAAAAAAAAATTGAACAAAACAAAATTTTCGGCCAATCACGGACCGCCACGTGTCCGTGAATGATCCTTAACTAAGGTATTTAAGGATTTCTCTCTCCAAAAATCCTTAACTATTCACGGATAAGAACTTAAGGATGGAGATGCTCTAACAAATTCGTTCTTCTCTGAGATGGCAGTAGAAGTGGTGCAACCGAGTTTAGGGGAGGTTAGGGTTACAAGAGAGGCAATAAGCATTTAGTAGGCCTATTAATGGGCCTTCGTGGTATTTGTTAAGTTTTAAAAGGCCTTTTATAGATTAATATAATTAACATAATTGCCATGCACGTATTTCTTTGGTACGTGAACGTGATACATATATATCTTAAAAGGCCGAATGTTTTTGGGATCTTATTGGATCTTCTTTAAATGGGCCTGACTTCTATATGGACACAGACGGCATCAATGTAGGTCCGTTTCTGATTTTGGAATCAGCACTGCTTGCCGTTTTCTTTTCTGAATGAGCCAAGGTCCGTTTGTGATTTCTAACTCCACACTGCGTGCCGTTTTTACTTTCTGTTCTTTTCTTAAAACGTTTGTTTCGTCTTCACTACTCGTCTCGAAGATCTTTCTCTCTTCTGTGTTGTTCGCGTCGCGATCGAGAGTAACGATGTTCTTGGTAGATTGGTTCTATGGCGTTTTAGCTTCTCTTGGTTTATGGCAAAAGGAGGCTAAGATCTTGTTTCTGGGACTCGATAACGCCGGAAAAACAACATTGCTTCATATGTTGAAAGACGAGGTTCTCTCTCTCGATTTTGTCTAGATCTAATTGATTCGATCTCGTTTCAGTTTTCGCTAACGAATCGATCCAGTTTCATACTTCAATTGCTCTTTCGTCTTAGATTTGAAGATATGGTGTTTGTTTCAGTTTCTGATTTTGGATTTAGAAATCTTTCAACTGTTTGAATCACTGATCTTAGCTTAGTTGTGATAGCTGTGGAAGTTACTATGGAACCTTTATAGCTTATTTGCTTCACTGAATCTTAATCGAAATTGGTTAAACAGAGATTGGTACAGCATCAGCCGACTCAGCATCCAACCTCTGAAGAACTTAGCATTGGTAAAATCAAGTTTAAGGCATTTGATTTAGGCGGTCATCAGATTGCTCGCCGCGTCTGGAAAGATTACTATGCTAAGGTTAGAACAAGCTATCTCATGTGTTATATAGCTATTGCTTTGTTCTGCCATTCACAATCATTGAAATTGGAACATCTCGACTACTTTTCGATTCCTTTATATTGAAGCTTTTGCTTGTTTCCTATGGTCGTCTCTTCATATTGCACCGTATTGCCCTCTCTACTCGCTCTCTCTTTCCGTAGTTTTTTGAAACTCATTAGACGTAGAAGAAGCAGAGTTTGTAACTCCGAATGTTTTGTCCGCTCAAGCTACTATAGTGGCTGAGTTTAACGAACCATTAGTTTCGACTATTACTCTGTTTTTTCTTTGTAGGTGGATGCGGTGGTCTACCTAGTGGATGCTTACGACAAAGATAGATTTGCAGAATCAAAAAAGGAACTCGACGCTCTTCTCTCAGACGAATCTCTAGCCAACGTTCCATTCCTCATTCTAGGAAACAAAATAGACATACCGTACGCTGCATCAGAAGACGAGCTTCGTTACCATCTCGGCCTCTCAAACTTCACAACCGGAAAGGGTAAAGTGAATCTAACGGATTCAAACGTAAGACCATTGGAAGTTTTCATGTGTAGCATCGTGAGGAAAATGGGTTACGGCGAAGGTTTCAAATGGCTCTCTCAATACATCAAGTAAGACAGAAACTCCATCCAACACCGTAAGTTTCTACAAATCTCCTCGTATTTTGTCTCTTTTTGTTTCGTGTGTTTGTAAGAAAATGTCTTAAAAGGTCTTAGCTTCTTGTTTGTTTGTTTACTCTTCTACTTGGTTTGTGTTTCTTGTAGCAATTTTTTAAAATATTTCATAATAAGTGATTTTAAGGTTGTTGCACCTAGTAATGTTTTAATAATTTTTATTCGGTTTAACTATTTTTCGATAAAACCATGAAATAAAATATCAAAAACATGAAATATATAACATTGAATTTTTGTATAATAACTTTAAATTAAAACAAAAAATACTCTTAAAACACGAATTTTGAATTGAGTGAACAAAAAGTTTGGATTAACTAACCCAATAAGAACAAAAATGTGTAGTTGAACAGTTTATTTCACTTTGGTTACACGCATAGTCAATAGAGGAATACATGTAGATCATGTAGGTATTTCTCGACCGTTAGATCAAACCTTAAAACGAAATCTAACCATCCATGAAATTAACCTAACAAACCCATCAAATTTTGTTCTTAAGGTCATGATCTCACCAATACAATATATATATTGTGTTTGTTGTATATGAATAAATAAGTATTAAAGTAAAGGATGGAACGGTTTAACGAACTCATTACAAACTAAACCATGTTCATGTATGTGTGTACATTTACACATATAATATATATTTACCCAAAACCAATTACTTATATGATCATTCTGATCTTGAAAATGGGTAACACAATCGGTTCTTGTAAGTTTGAATCCACGACGACGGAGATGGCTGCCGGAAAAGTTGTGTTATCCGACGGAAGGGTACAAAACTTAGAGGAAGAGACGACGGTAGCTGAGATTATGCTGGAGAATCCACAACACGTGGTTGTTGAATTTGATCCGTCAACGATATCATTCAACAACCGCCATCACCGGAAAAAGGATGGCAAAACGGTTAAGAAAAAGCTTATTCCTTTACCGGCTGACAAAACACTCGAGGCGGGAAAAATCTATCTGGTTCTCCCCGCCAAGAGAAAGGGTGGTAGCACCGCGAAAACGACGTCATCATCAGGGGTGATGACGTCGGATGAGATGCGGAAAATGATATTTAGCGCCACGGCGATGGTAAGGTCATCTTTTAGTTACTATGAAGGGATTCTTCCTTGGTTTACTACTAGAAGTTTTAAGAATAGTACTAATAATCGGGCAGCGGATGCGGTGATTGCGGCTACGTCGGTTGGAAGGTTGGAGGCGGAGATGGAGGAGGAAGGGAGGCCGGAGTTTTTAAGCCGGCAACTTTCGTCGGGAAGAGGGTGGAAACCAAGCTTGGATCCAATAGAAGAGAAGAAAGCAAAGAAGACAATCTATCAACGGTTTCTTCTTAATTTGTAAAAACCTTTTTCTTTACGTGCGTGTGCGTATGTACGCCGGTCACGTGATACTCATGTGAATCTCAAAACCCTCTGTTTCTTTCGGTAACTCTTTGGTATGTAATGTCTCGTTACACATACTAGTATTGTACTATGCAAAACCCAATTGCCCGATTATTATTATGTCTCTTTGGTTCTACATTTCTATGTTTTTCTTTTATAAGTTAGGGTGATCGAGGCCCAAATAAACTCATACTAATTTATGGGAGAGGGTCGTGTGTGCTATGTTGCCTCTCCGGGTTTGCAAATATATCGAAAGCAAGAGTCTATACCCATGTAAAGTGTCCAGAGACAATCATGCGGTAATTCCCTTCGACGAAGTTTAAACTCGCATGGTATTTGCCACACGAGCCCATCTATGTTACTCCTCTATTCTTTTTGTATACTTAATTAAATTAAAAGTGCGTAGTTTGATAATCCAAACCGGAATAACAAAGTTTCCTTTAAAAAACAAGTGAATGCCAACCTTACTATGCTATTCCTCTTATAAACTTTTAATATTGAAGCTATTTTCACTTACACAACCATTGTTTAGCCGTGGGATGTGGTATTAAATAAAAGGTCTTTGAGTAAAATTCATATGTAGGAGTTGGAAGAGGAAATGTTGCATTGGTTTATCAAAAAAAATGTTGCATTGCATGACTTTCTTGTTCTTAGATAATATTAATGAATTTTTCAAATGAGTGTATAGACTTTTCATGAAGATAAAGCAATATATTTAATTTACCCCCCAAAAAACGATAAAGCAATGTATATGAACAGAGCAAAGTATCAGTAAAAGAAAATTCCAAAGTACTAGAGAAAGGTAATTCTTGCATGTATTAAGTGGACCAAACACTAAAAAAAAGTAAGACAAAGTTATGATATCAAACTTAATTAAATGCAATTTACATTTTTTATACAATGTGACAAGTTGTTTTATGAAATTATAAACGAAAAAGTTTATATACGAAAAATTAGGAGGTGTCATAAATTTATTTATGTATGATTAAAATCGGTACGTTAATATGTTAAACTAATTTATAAGTGACGTTAGCGAATGTTATAATAAAATGATTAAGTACCTTTTAAAAAACAAAAAATGTTAAGTACTTATTAATTATAATAAAATCCTTTTATCGTAAACAAATTAAACTTTAGAAATAAAATGGTTTGCATGTGACACGTGAATTATCGTCTTCATGCACGTGCATAGCACGTCGTCCTCTCCCGGTCGAATTATTTTAGTCACAAACATGACATCATTCGATGATCTCGACATATGATTGGTTCGTGTTTCAAATCTTGTGTTAAATATTAATAATTGCTTTCTAATAGGTTGATAATATATATATTCACACACATATAAGGTACACCTAAATAAATCTGTTTATTTGCCGCCAAAAGTTAAAACTAATATTTATGACTAATATATTGGTAACATATTTTAGACTTCCCTTTGAATCCTCATTTGTCAAAAGGAAAAGAAAAAATGTATATATATTTCATGTTGTATGTGTTTTATGTAACATGTTACTATATAATATATATATATATATAAATTTCATGCTGTATGTGTTTTATGTAACATATATTGGAGATATATTAGTTTGATTTTTTATAACTGTAAGGTTTAATCTTTTTAAAGCACAGATAGTCGTTAGCTAGTCCACTTCTCGAATTTTTTTATGGATTAAGCATAACACGCGATCTTTAATTGGCGAAATGGATATAATGTTTACCGGGATGAATAAGTTTATACATTTCTCTAAATCTTTTATCATTAGACCATCGACACTTGATTTATTAGTTTGGTATTAATAGGCAGGTGATGTATATCTTAAATTCCTTGCTAAGATCTTATCTATGGAGTCATACTATGTTTTTTGAAAATGTAATAGAATTATATATTACTATTTATGATCACATAGATCTCAACTTTGAGAATAAACTCAGTGCTCCAAAAAACGATAACTATAATAAACATATTATCGTAAATTAATGCATGTGAGTGGAATTTGGATAAGGGAATCTTTAGGGTTTCACAACAAGTTGCTTCAATGTACACCAACACGATTTGAGAATTGAAGAGCTTTGTATTAATATATCTATTTTTATCTAACTTAAATAGCAAGTTACTGCTATAGGAGATCTCATGGGAAGGGTTATTACTTATTATATATCACTAGTTTACATTTTAATCGATCACACGACAGAAAGATAATGCTCAAATCAGTGCGTACAATTAATGAATAAATTGTTTAGCAAAAAGTAGTTAATGGAACAAATAATTTTTTGTTGCAACTAGCTAATGGACCACTCTCACGATATTGCATTTCGAATTTCTATAAACTTGATAATGTTATATTTTTAGTAAGAAGGAATAATCTGGATTAGAAGCCAGCTAATATCTTGGAGGAGTATAAACATCGAATAGTTAATTCACTAAAATTTTAATAGGTTTAAAGTGTACTATCATTTCAACTAACTAAATAAGAGTAACAAATTATGTACTTGTTATCTAAAACCAACAAAAATAGGTAAATTTTTTTTAATGATATATTTGTTGGGGATAATTAAATTTCATGTCTACCGTCTCCAAAACTTTACCTAAAATGTCAAAAAGGCACGACGCTAAGATTTTTGCTATGAACATGGCTCTTCATACGATCAAGAGAAACGTTGTCTCGATAAAATGAAATATTCCTAAAGCAAGGGCCAATCGGCTCCGTTAAAAAAAATCTATTAGGATAAATAGAAATTTTCTTTTCTACATGAATATCTTCAAGATACCAAAGAATTTACTGAGCATTCTATTATTAACAAGGAAACCAAAACTGTAGACTCGTCAACACATCTACACAAACACTTAACCAAATGGATTGACAAGAGGCATTAGAGTTCTTGCTTGTACTTAATTTTATTCTTGTTTGTTACTTCAATAATCAATAAGGAAACTATTCCGATCATTGCTTGTCATAGTAGCACACGATCGTGTTTTTAAAATACTCTAACAATATTGAACCTCGAAAGATAAGCGCAAGATTATACTATATATTCTTGAAACTTTTATCACTATACAAATTGATTAAACGTTTGCAATTAATTGCTTATGTTTTACATTTCATAAAAAAAGTGTGTACTCATATATACAGAAATTCACAAAAAATAAAATACATTATGTATTTAGAATTTAGAAAATATTTTTATAGGGCACTTATATATGGATATTCAGTAAACTCCGAATGATTTTTTTTCTTTTGTTTTCAAGTTTACAAATGCAAAAAATATAAATATTATTAATCTTTACTAAATTCTAATTAAGAAATTGACATCGCATATTTTTGCTGACATATAAATGCACACGGCGATCACGACTTTTTTTCCATCTGAAATATGAATTTAATTATCAAACCACATGAAACCAAAAATACAAATCAAAGTAGGCGATCACCATTTAAATTTCACTTTTTCAATTTTGGAAATTAACGTAGGATATTTCAAAATTGTCTTTTTTATAGAAAAAACACTATTTAATGTACAATTAGTAAGCTCCCACCAAACAACGACTACTCGAGGCAGCTGCTCTTGCAGATATAGAAGAAAGGGATCCAATGAGAGGCCAAAATTTAGTTTTTTGCCAACTACAAGTCTACAAACAAAATACAAAATAATAACAAAAAAAAAAAAACGTAGTAGATAATATTTAGATATTTTTCTTATTTTCATTACCATTTTAACATATCAAAGAGAGTCATTTTAAGTTTTCGAATTTCTCAAATTAATTAAGGTTGTAACCTCCAAAATAGTATATCTTCCATAATTTCCTTTAAAACGAAGAAATAAGTATATGTTTACTTGCATCTACGTTTATGGAGGAACAACAAAAATATTCGTTATCACGAAACATAACATGTGTTTGCCCACTTGAAACATTAATGTCTTGCTCAAACTCAGCACTAGCTCTGAGTCTGTATATATACTCAACATTTAAAATTTTATGTAAGCTTTTTATATAATAATATTAGAAACACACCATTATGTTTCATGTCATAATTTTATATGTAAGTTATAAATATGGATCTTGATCTATAATTCTATACCAACCTATATATATACCAACACTAACTAGCAGCCTTAGCTGTATATCCACAAGACAGATTTATTACATTAGGTATAATAAACAAAGTATTAAATAACGTAACTACTAATTCACAACTTAGGAGATAATCAATTATATGGAGTACTATATATAAACACAAAATGCACATAATACTAAGTAGTTTCACTTTTTTTTTCAAATAAAATGAATATCGGTTTCACTTTGCTATAAATCACCGAGTTTGCAATCATGCATCATATAATAAAACATTTCTAACCTAAAATTTAACTATGAAAATAATCAGATCATAACATACCCTCATCACATTGCTCCTTCGCTCGAAAGATAGTTGTTCAATCCGCATATGGAAGCAAAGGAACAATGTCATCCACAACAACATCGTTTTACTTGCATGGACAATCATCCGAGAGAAATCTACAAGGAAGTCACATCAGCACTAACAAGGGCAAGGTTTTACAAATCTTATGGTCTTCTGGCTATATTAAAATCTCGTATGACTTTTACAAGTTTTAAATGTTGTTTATCCTCGTTTTTTCACTTTTTTCGCAAGACAAACATTATATAAGTTCGAATTTATTTTTGCGAAAACATCATTTATTCTTTAATGATATTTACAATTTATCAAAGAAACAAGACACATACCCAAATACATAAAATAGAAAGTAATAGTAACAAGATACATAGTAGTGAAAGAAAGAAAAAAAGAATGGAGACATGAGCTGTGAAGAGATGTCTCTATAGAAACAAAAACCAAACTAGACTCTTCGATACATAGAAAACTTGTCATGTTACTTTGCAATTATGTCATTCTTTGCTGGACCCTTCCTTATGTATTGGAGGCCAATTATAAAAACTCATCCTTAAATCATTTATTATTCATAGGATAGTACATATTCATATTATAAAAAAAACATTTTGTGAATATATACCACAATTATCAGTCATATCATATATGGTTAATTTTCTACATTTAAAAACATATTCCAAACAGAATTGTTATGGTATATATATAAGGGAATCGAATCAAAAACCTGGAATATTTGTATTTGAATGACCAATAATTATATGGTTAGCTTGTAAGATTGTACTTCTCCAACATTATGGTACAAACTAATAACAATTAACAATATTTAATTATCTATAATGATTATTTTAATTTGGAGTATTTTTTCGAATTAGGAGCATGCATCATGTAGTTATATTTGTCTCAAAATGCATATATATCTTTATCGAAAATATTTTAAACGAGAATCGTTACAATATTGTGCATTTTTTTGTTAGATTAACAAAATGGACTTAGATTATAATATTTGTCATTAGTTAGATTGACAAGATCCGTTTTATAGTCAAATCCTACAACGCGGAACAATGTGACCTAGTAAAATCAAATTCTATATGCCTGAAGAGACTCTAATGGACTTAGATTATTCTTTCAAGCGACTCTATGTTTATACTAGTTTCATTTCTTTGGTAAGAACAAGTCAATATTGATATAATATAGTGTTAGTGATAGTTGCACAAAACATAAAGTTATTAGTAATAAGCAAATGACACATTCCATGACATTTGTCTTCATCAAATGATGGTGTAAATAAAAAATATTCCCATCGAGACCGACCATTTCTATAACCTTTTTCGATTTATTTCTTTCATCTTTTAAACATTATTTATTTCTTAATTTTGATTAGGTGTTAATCCTTATAAACTATGTAAGATCTCGTGTATGAAAATGCCACGTTGAGGCTATACAAAGTCATATTCTTGACGTTAACGCAACCATTTCCTTCTTGTTTTTTATTACTTTTGTTCTACTATTGAAAAGTTTTATTATTTAAGCTAATTTATTTTCCCTTTCCTCTAGACATTTTCTCATGCTAAAAAACTATATGCCATTACAATATACGTTTCTTCCTCGTTTCAAAAGGTTCATTACCTAGTTCAAGAAGTTACTTTTTTACTATCCAAGAACAAAAAATCGGTAGAAACTATATCCATTTTTTACAATCAATGGAAAATTTATTTAACGCTTGTAATTTTTGAAATATATTACTCTTATTTTGTTCACATCATTTGTTTCAATTTACACTTTTTTCACACAATTTTTTTAAACAAATTTATTGTGGCTAACCTCGAGCGGTATAATTGTTGCGTGCATGAGATATCAGCAGCAACTGCAGAAAGCAAACATGTTAGTTGGAGAACATTTACTTTTGTACCTTTGTAAATTTATTGTATTTATACACATATACAATATATACACAAAACAATATATGTAAAATATTTCATCTTAATTCAATATTTTTTTGGTTGATAAATATATTTTTGGTATCTTAATCCAACATTTTTTAATGGAATTCCATCTACATATAATCATAATTAAAATTTTACTAGTCATCTAATAATTAATCACTTTTCATCTTATTGTCACGGCATAAATTTTGTTTGTTATAATTATTTTAGAGGAAGACTTTAAAGCCAACCAAAGCAAACCATCTTTTGATCTATCTTGCAACCCATTTATATACATGTGCATTCATTGGAAAGTTAAATATATATTTGTATTTTAATAATACTAACAAATTAAATAAAGCTAAAAAGTTTTTCCCTCTATTAAGAAAACATTAAACGAATCAAAAATCTAACCTGCTGCAATAAAAAGTAGTAAACAACTAATTTAAAATTTAGCAAGAGAGTCTTGTGGCTTACGACATACTTATTGCTTTGTGTGTCTTAACTTGTTCATCTCCCAATCAATTGATCATTGAACTTTACCACTAAACTAGCGAATATTTTGGCTTTGAATTAGACTCGTGGTGATGTTTGATCAGAAAAAAACAATTAGACTCGTGGTGATTAGTAAATCTAAATCCAAATAGTAAAATATAACACTTTTCAAAATCTTGCAATTATTTAGAAACATATTGACCATTTTTAATTTTTTTGTTTTACTCGTCTAAATTATTTTTTGTTACAAATTATAAGAAACAACTACAAAAATATTTTTCCACTAAACATTTTTTTTGGCTCTATGCAAGTGATTTTAGTGTAAATTTACCCTTATTATTTTGCATAAAACCGCATTTCTGAAAAATCTATCTCTATACCATTATAAACATTAATTAACCTTTTAGTCAACAAACATTATAATTTTTTCAAAAGATATTATATGATTTTTTTTTTTATCACTGATTGGATCGCCAACATCCGACCTATAGCCAAATCCTGCAATACGGGGGAACACGACCTGAAGGAGTAGAATTTTAGACGTTTAAATTGAATACTAAAACATTGATCACTAGGCAATAACAATCTCACCATATAACTTTTTTTCCGTTTATAGTCTAATGACAAGTAGTTATTTTCATTAGAGACAAATGTACGGTTCGAACTTTGATTACATGAGAAGACAATAGAAATTAGGGTTGGGCATTTTATCCGATACACGAAACCCGACCCGAAATATCCGAACCGAACCCGGACCCGAATTAGAAAAGTACTCGAACGGGTATTAGGTCTCTAGAAGTTCGGGTATCAGATATATTCGAATCCGAACCGAACCCGAACGGATACCCAAAAAACCTGAACCCGGACTTATCTGAACCCGTACCCGAACCGTAAATCCAAATAAGTACCCAAATATACTCAAATACCCGAAAAGTACCCAAATAGCCAAAAAATACTCAAAATAAGTACCCAAATTTATCTAAAAATCTTAAATACCAAAAAAAATCCGAAAAAACATTAAAAAAACCCGGAATACTCAAAGAAAAAAACCGAAAAAAAAAACTCGAAATGGCCGAAATACCCGAACCCGAACAATAAAAATATCCGAACGGATACTGTAGAGCTGGAATTTCAGATCCGAACCCGATTTGAATTCGGTAGGGTACCCGAACGTCCAGCGATGCAACCACTAACTACTTGCTCCTCTCTATATAAATATTATAGTATATAAGAGGAAAATAATGAATGAGGGTGGAATCATGATAGGCCAATGGCTAAGCAATAGTGTGGTTTTTTTGTTGCCAGCTAAGGAAAGAAAGGATCCAAAGATAAACTTAACTCAAAGGGCAAATCCGTCATTTCACACATTCATCCTTCTTCTTCTATCCCCCACAGCTCTCTTCTTCTTCCATATTTAAGAGACACTTCAATTCTTCACATGATTTTCAAAATCTCTCTCTCTCTCTCTCTCTCTCTCACTTTTGTTTAATATTTTTAGTTGGCTCTGTGTTTTAATATTTATTTTAATTTTCCGGATCGTGAAGAGAGAAAGAAAAGTTTCTTCTCTTCTTCATGTTCTGATTGTTTCACGAAAGATCCACTTTCCGGCGATGGCGATTTACAGCGAGAAGAAACATTGGTGGCTCCGCAACAAGAAGGTTCTTCTTCTTCTTCAATTTCATCTATTTTCCCGGAAAATTTTCACATTCTTCTGCATTGAAATCGATCTAAAATTTGAATCGCGTTTTGAAATTTTCCAGATCGTTGATAAATACATGAAAGAAGCGAGGAATTTGATATCAAGTCAAGATCCAAACGACGTCGAATCAGCTTTGAATCTTCTAGAATCTGCTCTCTCTGTTTCTCCTCGTTACGAACTCGCTCTTGAACTCAAAGCTAGATCGCTTCTTTACCTTCGTCGATTCAAAGACGTCGCCGATATGCTTCGCGATTACATTCCAAGCCTTAAATTAGCCGGAGATGACTCTTCCGCCGCCGTCATCGGTTCATCGGATCTCTCTTCCACTCACTCGTCGTCTCGAGAATCGGTCAAACTTTTGAACGATTCACCGAGTCATGACTCGTCTTTCAAATGTTTCTCTGTTTCTGATTTGAAGAAGAAAGTCATGGCAGGTCTTAGTAAAAACTGTGATGAACAAGGGCAATGGAGGTAATTTTTGTTTTCTTGTTGACCCGTTAGTTATAAAAACCCGACCCGGTTTTTAATTCGGATCTTTTCTTCTTCGTTTACAGATATTTAGTTTTGGGTCAAGCTTGTTGCCATCTTGGTTTAATGGAGGACGCGATGGTTCTTCTTCAAACCGGTAAACGCTTAGCCACCGCCGCGTTTCGCCGTCAGAGTATTTGCTTATCCGACGACAGCTTCATCCTCTTCTCCTCCGTAGACGGCGGATCATCTCCTCCATCCTCCGTCGTTGTCTCCTCTGGATCTCAGCCGCGTTCTCTCACTGAATCCGAAAGCGTTGCTCACATGTTATCTCACATCAAGCTCCTTTTACGACGGCGGGCGGCAGCGTTAGCCGCTCTTGACGCCGGACTTTACTCCGAATCAATTCGACATTTCTCCAAAATCCTAGACAGCCGCCGTGGAGCGCCGCAGGGATTCCTCGCTGAGTGTTTTATGCACCGTGCCTCCGCCTACAGATCCGCCGGCAGAATCGCTGAATCCATCGCCGACTGTAACAAGACCTTAGCTTTAGACCCGTCTTGTCTCCAAGCTTTAGAAACCAGAGCTGCATTGCTCGAATCCGTTCGGTGTTATCCTGATTCGCTTCACGATTTAGAACATTTGAAACTCCTCTACAATTCAATCTTACGCGACCGGAAACTTCCCGGTCCGGTTTGGAAACGGCACAATGTCCGGTACAGAGAAATCCCGGGAAAATTATGCGTATTGACGTCGAAAATCCAGCAATTAAAGCAGAAAATCGCGAATGGAGAAATCGGAAACGTTGATTACTATGCTCTGATGGGAATCAGACGTGATTGCTCTAGATCAGAGCTTGATCGAGCTTACTTGTTACTCAATTTAAAGCATAAACCGGAGAGATCAATGTCGTTTATCGACCGGTTTGAGTTAACCGACGACGAAGAAGAATTAGACTCGGTTAAGGACCGAGCTAGAATGTCAACTTTACTACTATACAGATTGATCCAGAAAGGTTACTCCGTCGTGACTAGTAACATAACGACCGAACAAACGGCGGAAAAGCAACGGAAAACGGCCGCGACAGTCACCGCAACCGAAACGCCGATTAAAGCGGTTGCGGTTGCGGCAAACGGTAGCAACATTAATAATAATACGAATGTGGTGAAAGGAGTGTTTTGTAGAGACTTGACGGTGGTTGGGAGTTTGATTGCACGAACCGGGTTTAATCAACCGATTCCGGTTAAGTACGAAGCACTTAGTTGCTGAACTTGTGTTGTTGAATCTTCTTCTTGGTGTTCTTGTTGTTCGTAGTTTCTGCATTTTGTATGTACAAAAGAAAAGACAGATCACATTGGATGAAACTATGGATAATAAGAATATTGTCTGCCCGAGAATTTTGGAGCTTTCTCTCTTGTTTTTGTTTTCTTCTTTTATTCTTCTCTCTGCCTAAACGACAAACAAAATCCAAAAAAAAATTTGATAATGTTGTGACAAAATTTATATTTGTGTTTGTGTGTAGTGTTATGATGAGATTTTTTTGTTGTCGATTTTGATTGAATATACATGTATACAAAAACATTATAACGAGTTTACAAATGGGTGTTTGCAATTACAATTTATAGAAACTAATATTTGTGTAAGATGTAAACGCAAATAAATAATCTATAATGTATATCAAATATTGAAAAATTAGTATTATTAATTCATTTATTTTTGGCCAAACAAACTAGTAGTATTATTTTATTTTATTTTTTGTCAAACAACTAATAGTGTTAAGGGCAAGTGAACAAATATAAATATGTTTTACTTGGTCTTTTGTCTTCCATAACTTTATGTTTTTTTTTTTTTATAGTTCAAATAGTAATGACAGAATACAACCCATGACTTTGCGAGGAGAAAAAAGATCATGGAAAATTTTAAAATTATTGTTTTCACATGATCCTTGTTGATATCATTTAAAGAAATATATAGATCTATCGTAGTTTTCTTTATTTGAAAAAAAAATATATATAAAGGTAGTCTTTTGGGTTACAAGTGGGATAATTATTAATGAAACAATGAAAGTTTATAATAAATATTGTTGAGAAGTGAGAGTGGTGAAGAGGTTGGAGAGATCAACATGTTTTGATTGTTTCATTTCTTCTATACTATGAGTTGTCTTGGACTTGTAGTTTGCATTTTTCTATCGTGTTATACAAAAGTTAAAGATAATAATTTAATGTATTATGAAATTATAATATTCTTTTTGTTTATTTGTATCCTCTATTATTCCAACATGGTAAGCTAAATCTAGATATTAATAGTAAACGAGTAAGCTATATTTTTTAAAATAAAAAATATCCAATTGAAAACATAGTCACGTCAAAGTCCATTTCAATTTTGGTAGTTAGGAAAAGTAAAAAGAAAATGAGAAGAAAAAGTAAAAAAAAAAAATGAGATGTGACACAAGTCCAATCAAATGCACTAGAAACGAAGAAAATTTAGCAAAGGACAAAACTTTCTTCTCTTTCAGACATAACATTGTCGAAAAGTACATGAATGTAATAATATATATTAATGCTGCCCATAACTTTGATTTTTTTTCCTTGTCTTTTTCTTTTCTTTACTTATAAACCACTGTGAATTTTTTTTTTGTTGTTGTTTTATGTCTTTGCATGCCATAAATCAGACAACACATTGGTAAATGAGTGGGTTTCTTGATTTCACCAAGGTGAAAAAAATATACTTGAACAGTAGTATATTTGTATTTCATATAAGACCAAAATTAAATTAAAAAAAACAAAATTTAAGAGTTTCATTTGATTTTTGTCTTTTATGAAAGACCAAAACGATATTTTTTCCGTTCTTTAAAACATTATAAAATTTTATCCTTATTCTGGCATTTCTCATTTTATAAAACTATTTGGTAAAAATAAATATTATTTGCCATATATATAAACATTGCAAAAAAAAAAAACTTTTTCTCATGTATCATTGTGAGCGTGGGCTTTATTAGTTTGGAGATGGGCCGATAATGGGCCGAACTACCAAAGCCCATTAGTTTCACGAAGCCGCCAAATATTGTATGACGCGGGACAGTGAGTCACTTTACTCTTTTTTAAAAAATTTTTAAAACTTCCCACCGCTTCGCTTCTCACTAACAAATCTTCCCCGAGAAGCTCTCTTTCTCTCTCTATACAATTTCTCAGTTCTCTGTTTGAATTTTGCTTCTGATTCAATTCAACACTCTTCTTCTTCGATTTCTTCATCCTTAAGCCCTAAACTTAACATAAGTAAAAGAGAAGATGGAATCTGGATTGCCTTCGAAGACGTTTTCGGGTGTCAGATTCGCTCTTGTTGGATTCAATCCCGTCGATGGAAACACGGTATGTTTCTATGTAATCAATCATCAATCTCTTCGCTGAAATTTGTATTTCAAATGTTGTTGTTGTTATCGGATTCACTCAGAGAGAGAGAGAGTGGGTTTTCAATTTAAGGGTTTCTGATAATCTTTCTCTGATAGAAATCTCCGTTGTTTAGTATGAAGATTTAAAGGTTATTTAGTTGGTTTGAGTTTTTGAATTTTGATCGATTTCGCTATAATCTGATTACAGTTACGGTCGAAGCTTTTGAGTGGTGGTGGTGTTGATGTTGGTCAACACAGTCAAATCTGTACTCATCTCATTGTAGATAAGCTCGTTTATGTAAGCCCGATATCGAATTTATACTCTCTACTATGTTATCGAAGAATTCTTAATTTGTGGGGTGTCTTTGATATATTAGGATGATCCAATTTGTGTTGCTGCTCGAAGCAGTGGGAAGGTTGTTGTCACTGGGTCATGGGTCGATCACAGTTTCGACATTGGAATGCTTATCGATGCAAATTCGGTTAGTTTTTTCGTATTATTAGTTACTAAGAAGATTTCAGTAACAATATTTGTTGAAGGGTTTATGTTATTTTGATTATTGCATAATTTGGCAGGTTTTGTACAGGCCTCTTAGAGATTTGAATGGGATTCCAGGGGCCAAAAACTTAGTTGTGTGCTTGACCGGGTACCAACGACAAGATAGAGAGGATATTATGGTGTGTGCTTATTCTTCTTGTGTACTTTGGATTTGGTTAAATGTGATTTGTTACTATAACCTTATGAAACTTGGTTTTTTTTTTTCGTGTTTCAGACAATGGTTGATTTGATGGGAGGGCAGTTCTCTAAGCCGTTGGTTGCAAACCGCGTAACTCATCTTATATGCTATAAGTTCGAGGGTGAGTTACCTATTGACATTGGGGATAGGTCTCTACTTTGGTTAGGTAGTGTTTTTTTTTTGTGTGGGGAGAATGAACATTTAATGGAGTCTCTCTTTATGATCAGGAGAAAAGTATGAGCTAGCCAAGCGGATGAAGAGGATTAAACTAGTGAACCACCGGTGGTTAGAGGACTGGTGAGAGGCATACAAGAGTTTTATTCATTCTCTTTTCGTTTTGGTTTGTGGATGCAATGCATATTCTTTCAATATGTTTTTCTTCTTTGCAGCTTAAAGAGTTGGAAGCTCCTTCCAGAGGTCAATTACGAGATAAGGTAAAACTGCACACATATCCATCTTTATTCCATGCATCAGGGGGTTCCTGGAATTGTTATTGTATAGAGGTCATGTAGTCTCTTATTAGAAGATGGATTGTGGCTTTTTAATATGTAAGGAAATTGGTTTCCGGATTCCATGCTCATTTCAGCTTTGATTAGCTGTTACTGTTGAGCAGCTGGTTTATCAACAATGAAAACTATGCAAAGCATATACTTCCGTTGCAAGCTTATCATTTTCTCTTTTCTTAGTGGCTATGAGTTGGAGATGATGGAGGCTTCAGCTCGGGATTCTGAGGACGAATTAGAAGATGCCTCTATGAAACGTGCAAACAACAGCCCTCTTGGTCTTAGGGTCGGTGCTGTGGCTTCTGTTGAGAGGTCTAAGTCAGGAGGAAAAGATATCCCGGTTGTTAAGACAGAACCAGGCCCACAGGAGGGTTCATCGTTATGTAATACGTTCAAAGACAATTGGTTAACCCCAAAAAAGATGGAGATACCTCTTGAACCCGTGGCCTCTGCTGACGCAGCTGCTGCTAAGCAGCATAGTTATCACAGAGCAAGCACAAATATGGATACTTCTAACTACGTATCTCCCATTCCAGTCAACAAGACTTCAGAGCAAGGGATGGACAGAATGGAAACCAATGACTCAACGTCTATTAACATGAGTATCAGAAGGCATTCTTCTCTGGCCACTTATTCAAGGAAAACACTTCAGAAATCGCCAGAAACAAGTATTTTGGGGAATGAGACAAGTGGTAAAAATGGTTCACTGAGAATGGATGACAGGGGCCTAAATTCGACTGCCTTTAATATCTCTGCATCAAAATCAGGTTCTTCGGCTGGAAGGACAACACTCTTTCAGGATCTGGACAATACTGATATGTTGAATGGCATGGAGTCCCCTCCATTGCTGCCTCAGGAGAGATTTGCTAATGGGTCTGTCAGTAGCAAAGGTTCACAAAAGTTACACCACATCAGCAAGGCAAGTATTCCACCAGTGGCTAGTTTGTTATTGCAGGAACTAAAACCGGATTTGCCCAAGGAAAACTGTGGGCCTGTGCCGAGCATTAACAATCCAACTGAAAGTAGAGAAGTTGAGCATAAGTCACCTGCAAGTGTTTTAAATACTAAATTGTTGAGCTCAAACGTGGTGCCCTTGGAAGATGCTCTGGCAACTGCGGAGAATATCAATTCAAAATGTGCTCGGGATGAAATACCAGAGAAATCATCGACTGATCCAATGATGGGGAATATCTTAATCCAAGAGCCAAGATCAGGTTCACCTAAGCAAAACCTCAGTGACCACGCTGAAGGCAGGGAAGTTGAACATAAGTTGGAAGCTGAGAATATTACTTTGAAGGATGCATTGGATGAATTACCTGAAAGATCTGTAACCGAGCCTGCGGTGGGAAGATCTAGCACCTCTACTGACCCGGGTTTAGTTGGAATGAGAGATAAGCTAGAAACAGAGCTTCCCAAGAAGAAACCAGTTCTAAAAAAGAGCCTAGGCACCAGAAATAAGAAAAAGAGCCCCATTAACCAAAAGGGATCTATATACTTGAGCGAACCTACCCCAAAGGACGAGCGCATTGATAGTCTAAACAAAGGAAAAGTTTCAGAGCCAGTAGCAGATAATGGCAATCAGAAGGAGAAATCAAGTCCTGTCCTAAATGCTAAGAATGTACCAGAAATGGCAGAACATGTTGACTCAGAGACTGAAGTCCTCAAAGGAATTGACTCTGCAGATAACAGATCTTATCCCCCAGAAGAGAAAGACCATCTTGTGGATGATCTGCTTGTGAACCAAGATAAGCTGCAGGCTGAGAACCTGGAGGAAGCTGATGCAGAGGTGGCAATTAGAACGCTAGAGCCAGAGCTTAATGATGATTCAACTGAAGACCCAAGTGATGGTGCATTACAAATAGAGGTTGACAAGAATGAAAGTAAACGCACCACGAGGGTTCCTACTATAGCTAAAAATAGCTTTCAGAATAGGAAGAAAGAAAGCTCTTCTACTGCTAAAGCAAGAAAATCCAGTGCCAAGAAGACGAAACAATCTAGTAAGGAACATGATGCCAAAGCAAACGATACTGTGATGAAAGATATAGAGGATCTCTCTGTGAAAGAGAAAGAGAACACTGCGTTGGAAAATAAATCTAGGAAGGTCTGTTCTGGGGGGGACGAAAGCCCTGTCACAGAAGAAGCTGAAACTAAGGATCAAAGCGGCGCTGCGGTGCAATTAGGGGTTGATGAGAACAAAGGTGAACACATAAAGGAGGTCAACGTAGGAACAAATAGCCTTAAAAGTGGGAAGAAAAGAAGTTCTCCAACCGTCGAATCTGGAAAACCTAGTGTCAAGAAGACCAAAAAATCTAAAAAAGAAGGCGAGGCGAAAGCAAACGATACTTTGGTGAAAGATATAAGAATTAACTCTGCAGAAGCGAAGGATAATGAAGCAGTGGATAAGAAATCTGGGGGTGTTAGTTTTGATGAAGCCAAAAGCCCGGTTTCGGGAAAAACATCAGCAAGAAGGGAGGCTGCAGATAAGTCTCCAAATAATGCTGCAAAGCAGTTAGAGGCTGCTAAGAATAAACGTAAACGCGGAATGGAGACTACTATCGAAAGAAGCAGCCCTCAAAGTGGAAAGAAAGGAAGTTCTTCTACAGTTGAAGTAGTAAAATCAAGTGTCAAGAAGCCGAAAAAGCCTAGAAAAGAATGTGTTGCCAAAGCAGTCGACTCTGTTACAGGAGATAATAACTCTGCAGAAGAGAAGGAGAACACTGCAGTGAATAACAAATCTGGTAGAGAGAAAAGCCCGGTTTCAGAAAAACCATTAGCTAGAAAGGTATCTGCAAAGTCTGCTAAAACGGGAGCAAAGGCGGATAAAGAGTCTAAGCAACTCACCACTAAGTCCGTGGCTACTAGAAAAGCCTTACATGATCGAGAACAGGAGCCGAAGTATTTTATCGTCAGTGGTCCTAGACTTCAGAGAAAGGAATACCAACAGATCATTAAGAGTTTAAAAGGCAAATGTTGCAGAGATTCTCATCAATGGTCTTATCAAGCAACTCATTTCATTGCTACCGAAATCCGTAGGACCGAAAAGTTTTTCGCCGCTGCTGCATCTGGAAGGTACTATATAAATCCTCTTAATCATCTTCTCTGATAAAAAAAATGTTAATCTTACTCATTACTTTCCTAATTGCAGTTGGATTCTGAAGACTGATTATGTTGCTGATTCAAAGGAAGCTGGGAAACTACTACCGGAGGAGCCTTACGAATGGCACGGGACTGGTCTTAGCTCCGATGGTTCAATAAGCCTCGAGTCCCCAAGGAAATGGCGGCTCGTAAGAGAGCAAACAGGACATGGTGCTTTATACGGAATGCGCATTGTTGTTTACGGTGACTGCACCATCCCTTCATTGGTAAGTAAAATCTCTCTCTTTCGCGCATTCATAAAAAACAAAGATCGATGAAAATATACAATTTCAACACCATTCTCATTTGTTCAGGACACATTGAAGCGAGCTGTGAAAGCAGGGGATGGTACAATACTAGCAACCGCGCCTCCTTACACGCGGTTCTTGAATCAAGCCACCGATTTCGCGTTGATAAGCCCCGGGATACCGAGTGACGATGTGTGGATCAAAGAGTTTATAAGCCACGAGATCCCTTGTGTGCTCTCTGATTACCTTGTGGAGTACGTTTGCAAACCTGGATACTCACTTGACAAGCACGTCCTCTACAACACAAACTCATGGGCACAAAAGTCATTTAACAACTTAGTACTAATGTCTGCCCAACGTGAATGATTTTTCGCGCGTTAATTAAAAAAAAAAGTTACAGTGTAATAATAAATAATTTTCAGTTAAAAAGAAATGAAAATGATTAGTACTTTTTGAAACTTGAAAGTGTCTTAAAGCAACTTTACGACAAGACATAATAAGACAAGACAAAATAAGACATTCGAACGTTGGTCTCAACGGTAATACTTCTACTAAAGACGGTTTAAAAAGCTCACATGTTAATAATTTTTTACCCAAACCATTTCTCAAAACTCCTCTCTCTCCTTCTTCTTCTTTTTTCTTCTTTGTGGTGTTTTTGTATACTAACTGGAGATACGGTGGTTAGAGGAAATGAGAGAATTGCCGCCACATTTAGTATCCATTGTTGAACCGGGAATACAAAACCCGACCCGGTTCAAGCTCAAATCCTAAATCTTTACAAGCTTTGACTTCTTCTAAATCCATACACTATGGTCTTCCTCCTCCTCCTATTGGAATAGTGCTGTTCTTCTTCTGTCTAATATGTTTGAAATGGTAAGTTTTTGCATTTTAAAAATAGCAATTAGTATCTATAAACATACTCTGTTTTTTTATTAAATTTGTAGCTGTTTTAGAATTGATCACTCTCACTTTCTTGTGTTCTACAAGCAAAATGATCTGTTTGATATAATCATCCTAGGCACTGTTTTGTTTATGATCACCACTTAAAGTGTTTACTTACAAAGACTAGTTTTCTTCACTCATGTAAGTGTTATTAATCCTTCTGTATATATTGTAGGGGCAAAGATGAAGTGTACATAGGGAATGTATCGGTTGCGTGTGGACTCTACTCTGAGCGATAATCAATTTCATTTCATCCATAGAGAAGGTATAAAATCAGATTTAAAATAATATGGAAGTATGCTATTATATATTATTATTTAATTTTTCAATGTCAAACTGGTAAATTTAGTGAGCTTCTTATATTTAACATTTGATTTGATTTATAATTTCAGGAAAAAAGTTGTTGATGTGTATGTGGCCTAGAGACTTGCTCTGGTTAAAAGGAAACAATAATACTCAGATAAGTGATTCTTCCTATTTACTAATTTGTATAACTTATATTTTATTACAAGTTTAAGTTTATATGCTAAGAACCTATTATTGGGGCCAATGTAAGATTTTAATAACATTGTTAAATAATTAAATTGCTTGACAAATAGGAATTAGGTAATTAGAGTTTTTTAGATACACCAATATATCTATAATAGAATTTGTGGATTATGTCCCATTTGAAAGATTTGAATGTTGAATAGCGTAATTGTTTGGACTAACCGAGTATGGTATCCTGTCTTTTTAGATCGTTAGAGGTACGCATGTTCAATTTGTTTCACACTTTTATTGCATATTTAGCAGTAGAGTTTTTTTAAGTGTGGATATCCTCTACAAATTTTAGAGTAGGTGTAGTGATGTATCTAGAAAACTTTAATTACTTAATTCTTATTTGTCAAACAATTTAATTATTTAATCATGTTATTAAAATCTTACTTTTGCCACATTAATAGGCTCTTAGCATATAAACTTAAATTTGTACAAGTAATTAATTCATTTGACAAGATAAAAGTTAAATGATTAAAAATTTTAAAATACAAATACACTTACTTTAAAATTTACGGATTACATCCCAACTTTAAAATTTTGAGAGTTAAAAAGCATAACTGTGGAAACTAACCGAGCATAGTATCCTGTCTTCGGATCGTTAGAGGTACGCATGTTCAATTTGATGTACACTTTTATTGCGAACTTGACACCCAATTTTTTTTTAGATGTGGATGTAATCCGTAAATTTTAAACTAAATGTATGGTTGTATTTTTAAATTTTTAATCATTTAATTTTTATCTTGTCAAATGAATTAATTACTTAATTAGTTGTTTAAAATTAGCATATTGAAATACTATATAACACATATCTAACCATTTATTGTGTTGTTTGCTTCTTTTTCTCCTAGGCTTTTAGGTTGGGTGATGGATTTGTGGAGAAGAGAAGGAAGGTGGACCTCCGAGATCGTTGGCCCAACAACAGAAAAGTCTAAGTACGTTGTATTTTTTGGGCTTTTATTATATGAATGTATTTTTTATTATATGGAATTAGTGCTTGTACATTAGTATATTATAAACCAATTCAATGTAGATAGATTTTTGTTTTATGGCTTTGGTTTAGGCCACTTTTTCATTGTAACTAAACCCACAATTGTACACATTTTTTACAATTAATAAAAATAAGTTTGTTTAGTAAAATGGGCCGTAGGGGATTTTGGTTTTTCTTCGGTAAAACGGGTTTATTTATTGTTTTTACTTTGAAAGCCCATTAAATATGTTGTTAAATAACAAGTATATTATTTAAGTTTAGACAACTTTATTTTTGGCCCGACACTAACTGATGCTAAAAGAAACATAAGCCACTTAACTAAATCAATCTTATCTTACTTAGCAAACAATATTTTTTTAAGGAACACGAATAGAAGTATATGCACAAAATACAAATAAGGCAAAAATTAATGATAAAAAAACAAAAAACTTATCCACGTGAATCACCTAACTCTGTTTTTTTTTTAAATTCCCCATCTTCAACAAAAATGATCCAACCCCACCGGTAAACCGTAAACCACACATTAAAAATTAAAAATCATGTCTCCGGTTTGGTTAAAACCAATCCCATTTCACTGACATCATCTTCTACCACAAAAGCTATGTTTAATTTTCTTTCAAACCAAACCGGTAAACATCAATGAAGCTCCCTTCTCTACTTCTCCTCATATACCACACACACATCAGCTGTTTTAAAAACAATCCAAGAAAAGAAAATCTGATGATCAGAAGAATCACACACCCACATGAGATTAGAACATAACTAGCTAGCTCAAGCTTGATTTTAAGAGGCCATTGTCACCTACAATGGGGTCCGAAACGAATCGGTCCCATTTGCTTTTCGACATTTCTAGATACCAACACAGACAACAAAGACAACAGTTTTTGCAACTCAAATTAGCTGTGTTAATAGAGATGGCGAAACGAACGTTGTTCACACATGATTTAAGTTCCTAGAGTCACTTATCTCCGAGCTAAATGCATCATGATAATGCATCATGATACTGCTAAAAAAGACAAGACTCCCTTTGACAGATGAACATTCATTAGAGACCTTTAGTAGGAGCCACACATTTTGCTTATCTGATGAAGACAACCTAACCAGTGGCACATTGTGCATACCACATCCACCGACAAAACAACAATGGTGTTTCAAACTAGACACAAACAAAGAGACATTCTAATCTTACAAACAATCTTACACCATTCCCTTCAAGATTCTATAATATGCCATAGCCATAGCCACATAAAGATTAGTTAAGCTTCAAGATAGTGGTTCAACTACTGATGAACAAACAACACATTTGAAAGAAGAACAACACAAAGAGTTTTGTGATCAGAATGTTACCGTGAAACAGGCGAAAAAACCGGCGTCAATGAGAGTGTCGATACAAGTCATAAGGAGTCCATAGAGCATCTAAAGGACAAGGACGTTTCGAGTCAAGTCTTAACCATGGCTTACCACTACCTGACCAATGTAACAAGCTCACTGGACCAGGATGCAAATCACGACAACTTCCTCTAACATTATCCCCACCGAGTCCATGTTGATTCCACCGGTGAGAAATCGGCGCCACGTGTCCGGCGAAAACAAGAAGAAACGGTGGTAAAGAGCCAAGCTCGTAGATCCTCTCTGTTCTTTGAATCTCCATCCATTTCTCGATTCGTTTAGTGTATCCACCTCTTCTCCATTGCTTTAGATCAATCACCATCACACCTGTGTTGAAGTAACACGGCTTCCTCCGACGAAATGTACCGGAGAATCTCTCGTCCGACCAGAATCCTCCGGTGAAGTACTTTGTGAAATTCGCGTGGCAATACTCTGGAGCTCCGATTATCCTCGAGTCTAGACTTGTTTCCCAAAGCTTAGCGATGTCATCGACGACGATGAGATCCGAATCCAAGTATATGACCCGATTCACACAAGGCTCGAGCAGATCGGCGAGGTAATTTCTCGCGTAGTTCAACGGCTGCTCGAGAGCTTGTCTCACGGAGGAGGAAATCAAATCGCGAACAATTTCAGGCGCGAAATAGTAAACGTTGAATTTCAATTGCGGGAAAGTAGATCTCACAAGCGATTCTAGGTTTGTTTCGGAGGAGACGATGAAGTGGAAGAAGATGCTCTCTGGACACATCGAGTGTTGAAGGATGGAATTGACGGCGGCGATTGAGCCACGGAGGTACTCGACGTCGAGCGTAATCGCCACGTGGACTAACGAAGGGTTACAGACGCCGGGATCTACGGCGGAGGAGAGGCATTCGTCGGCATTTCGAAACGGAGGGGATTTTCTGAAGGATAACAAACTCCGATCTGTTGGTGGTTGAGGTCGGAGGTAAGCGTCGAGATGCGATGAACGAATCGCCGCCGCTGGTGGAAACGATTGAAGCGACGGAGATAAGACGATGACTGCCATCGCGGCGGAGAAAAATCCGGAGAATCTCGTAATCCAAAGCATTTCGTGAATCGCTAAATCAATTTCCCCCAAAATCAAAATCAAAATCGAGACGAAACACAAGAAACGAAAACGATACGACGAAACGCTAAAATTTAACAAGAGCTTGAAGGAGAAGGAGAAGAAGAGTTCGTGAAACTAGACGGAGAGGCGCATGATAAGGAGAAGAACGGAGAGGCGTAGGATAAGAAATCAGAGAAGCACCGTACAACGCACAGTGCACACTCTAAAACTTTCCTTCTCCTCCTTCTCTGCTTGAAGCTCACAGAAGAAGAAGACGACGACGAAGACGATGAATGAGAGAGAGAGAAGTGAGAAGTGAATGCAAATATTTTATTTATTGTATTTATAATTACATGTATTTTAATTACAAAGTTTGTTTTTTCATTACTGATTATTATTATTATGTCAAGTGGGATATTTTAAAATATATAATAAGGAAATAAATAAAATAAATATTTGTGTAACGATTATAGAGAAAGAAACAGCAGCTGTCATTGTCTGTCTTCTATTATTTAATTTTTGCAACGATTTAAATATTTTCGAAACGCCTGGATTCAATTTTTTTCCCTATATAATATTTAAAGATTATTAAATATTAATGAATAGTAAAAAATAATTAAGAAGGTTACAATTTACAAATGGTAGGTAAGGTTTTGGTTTAGAGATAACACATGGTTATGTTTTGCTTTTGCATGCTAATATCAAGACAAAACAAACACAAGATTAATATTACTATATAACCGACTAAATATGTAATAATACATAAATGTATTTTCTAATTATAGTGGATTCTGTTATATGCTATAGTTAAATTTAGTTATTTTCTTAATATTCCAAAGAAAGTAATTGTACCACACAAAAAAAAAGTAATAATCTATATTTCATTGTGGGGCCTTTATCAGATACATTAATACGTTGTCGTTTAGGCTGACACAAGAGACACGACAGTAACAACTTAATGCGAATCTTAAATTTTTTAACTTTGCTTACTCTTTTTGTTTGTCAGAAAATTTAACCTTTGCTTAAATTGCTATGATGCAGAAAATCTAACACGTACGTTAACGTACCCTTAATAAAGAAATTAAAACCTTTTTCTTTCTTTAAAATTTCATTAAAAAGTCACTATTCATAATAATTCAACACGTGTGTATTTCAAAATCCAACAAAGTAAAAGCAGTTAAGTTCTATTTTATTTTATCAAATGAAACAAACAAAAAAGTTCTGCATGTTTATAATATAGATTAACCAAGGAACCATGGTTTAGAGGTAAAAGAATTTAGAGAATTGTATTCGATTGTATCTAGAAACATTTTCATCTCCATTTTTGTAGTAGTAGATGCATGTCACGGTTTAAATTTATTACAAAAATTATGGAGTAAGTTAGTCGACGGCTACATTCGAAAGATCAAACCTCATAGCTACAGAGATTTTTTTATGATTGTGAAATGTGTTTGTTGCATTGTCGGTCTTCAAAGCACATGGCGACAGTCCGTACGGTCTACGCTTCAGAACTACATAGGCCCGACCAGGCTGGCTTCCACGACCATCACTCGGGTCATGACTTTGATTCTCACTCAATAATCACTACCACGTGGGTCCTAAAACCCGACCCGGACCCGACTCATTTTTTCTTTTGATTCAAGAAATGAGATTAAGAGTGAACATATGAGATTCTTGTGATTTCATTATAAAGGTTTCTTTTCAAAAAAAACTTATCAATAGCAACTTTGGAATGTGATTCTCTTTAAATTTAAAGCTTGTGGAATCTTTGGTGAAGAACCATCCCTTTATGGACCATGTGAAAACTGACTTTTATCATCATATATGCTCGAACCAAATCTACTATGCCTATTCTCATAGATCACACAAACTCAAAAGTCGAAGACATTTGGTAAAGTAGAGTAAATAAGTTCCTTGAGTCCCAAGAAAGCATAAAGATTATTTTCATCAAAGCTAATCAATAAGTAAACATTTCTGCGTTAATATTGTCTTATCTATGCGTCCAAAGTGGTTAAAAACAGCGGTTGCAGCGGCTTAATTTCGTTTCTGTTGGAGACTAGGATCCGCGGGTAAACCAACAGGAGTAGACTCAAGTTTGTGTGAAGTAGCTCGTGGATTTTTGGGAGGTGTAAGTGGTTCCTTTTCAAAACCGGGTGTTCGAATCTCCGGTACAAATTCATCAGCCGGAGTTTTAGGATTCGCTACATCATCCAAACCCTACAATAACAAACAAAAACACATCAAAATTAAGAATGTAGTAACCATTAGTATGACTTATGAGTTATTTATGGATGATACTTCAGGGTCTGATGGGAAAAGACTAGGCTCGTCTCCATCGTTACGAGCATGAATCTTTGGATCAGCGGTTCGACCAGAAGAAGAAGCTAGTCTCTTGGTTAGAAGACGACGACCGAGAGATGAACGTACCTGTGAAGACAACATTATTATACTTGGCTATGTTGTTGTTTTTTTGTCTCGAGGATAATCAAAACAATAAGGAAGCTTGCTTTTTCTTGTTTTTAAATACACGAATAAGTCACGAAGCTAAGTCCTAGTTTCTCGTAGAGAGAAAGAAACTATGACCATATGATTATAACCTCTTAATTTCCACTAATCTCTCCTATTTTGTAGGCTTAATCTACTAATCATATTTGATTCCTCTGTTTTTCTATAATCTGGAATTAAAAAATGGTTAACCATAGCCACAAACCAATAGTTTTGAACAGTACACTTATTGCTTAAAGCACATGCAACTATAACTCAAAACTCAGCTTCTTCATACCTTCAAACAAAGTTGAATTGACCAGGAGGAACATTAGGGCTTCCGAACTGGAAACCGGATTGCGGAGCGAGGTTTTCATCGTTGTCTTCTTCTTCGGTCCAAAAGGTTTCGAGGATTTTCACGGCCTTATATGTCGTTGTTGTCGTGACTCTGAAGATTCTCAATCTCCTCAAGTCCTTCTGCTTCATCTATCATTGAAGTGTAGAGGTTATCTTCTCCTGTGTGACCCAAGTTCTTCTCTGATTCACCAACCACGAGAATGTTCTCTAACGCTTCTAAGCAAACGGTTATGATTCTCGGATCTGGACAGGCACGAAGATCGCATATCGGTTTGATACAGCCTTGGCTCACTATAAACCTGAGAAGAAGCAAAAGGACATGTTTTAGATATGACCTTTATGTTTTGGTTTTAGTTTTTCTTTTAGGGGATTACTTGATTTGATCATGAGTGCCACCAGCAATAGCATTTGAGATTCCCCAAGCAGCTTCTTTCTTTACTTCAAATTCTGCGCTATGAAACACCGAAACAAGAGATTGAATTATACCTGCATCAATCACTGCCTGCACATTTCATGTTAAACTAAAATCAGAAGGGTGAAATTTCGATTTATGACTTAGTTGTTCCATGACATATATGATAAATAAAACTCACTTGTATCTGATTTGAATTCCCAGCTGCGATATTTGAGATAGTCCAGCAAGCTTCCTTCTTGATACTCTTCTTGTAAGTGTTAGTTGGAGCACTTGATGGTCGAGAACCGTCTGTTAGGAGAATAAGTTAGAGACATGTTTTCTAAAAGCTCGAAGTAAAAGTATATAAGGACCTGAGTCTGTAGATCATAGCTGGTTACAATATTTCTGATGGTACGAAGAGCAGGAATCAGTACTGAAGGCGACGAATGGCTGAGAAG